>UELV01137694.1:0-12941 GCA_900490015.1 Megastigmus stigmatizans
TATGTATGTCTGTGATAAAATAATCAATAATAACCTAACCTACAAAAATACATTGCCTCATTCTCAATAAAATATGGTTTACATTTATAATAAAAAACTTTATTAAATTTTTTACAACCAACTCTTAGAAATATATGAATGAATAGTTTTTGTTTTAGTTTTTAGTTTTGGGATGTTTTAAAAACTTTGTAAACTTCATAGCAAAAACTTTTTATTTTCAAAATTTCACACATCCTTTTCTCTGAAAATATAGAAGGTAAAAGAGCTTAATTATAGTGTTTTGAAAATGCTTTTTCTTGCACATGGCATTGTTTTCAATAACCTCCGTATTGATTTTTACTGATATAAAAGTTTAATGATTGACCGATGAGCACTGGCCATACTAAAATTCTGTATATATTGGGATATACGTACAAACTAAATTTTTTTCAATAATTTTTCTGATTTTAAGGCCACTAATAATTGTAGAATCTTTAAAGCCATATTTAGTTTTGGGATGCTTTAAAAACTTTGAAAACTTCTAATCCATAACTTTTTATTTTCAAAATTTCACACATCCTTTTCTCTGAAACTAAGGAAGGTTTACAAATTGTAAACAAATTAAAAAATTATCATAAATAACACATTATTATGTAAGTCATTCTTGGTATATTGTTATTATTGTTATACATTATTATTGTATTTAATATTGTATAGTATACGGTTTTAAATGTAATTAAACTACTGTTATTTAAATTGCAACTATGGCCACGAAATTATAATATATACGGTCAGGCATTAGTCAGGCTATGATCAGGTTAAACCTACTTCAAGTTATTGATCATGGTACTAATCAGGACCTGACAGGATAAGCGTGACGTAAGTGATCAGGGCCTGTTCATGAGTCGTGATCAGGGCCTGATTTCAATTCATGGTAGACTGTTTTGATTTCTACTCGGGCTAGTGTATCCGATGCCTCTCATAGAAAATGGAGTAGTAATTGGACAAAATCTCTCTCTACCTATCTGGATCTCCGCATCTACTGTGGAGCGAGCTGTAGAGGCGACTTCGACACACCTTTTGTTATTTTTTTTATAAATATAATAACAACTTATTACTAAAAATATTATGATTAAGAATATTTAAAAAAAGGTAAGATTTAATATAAACACGGTTTTATGAAAACCGCTGCCAATTCATTGGCACTTAGTTTCCCTTAACTTAATGTTTTGTTCCAATATACATTTAATATATACTTTATAAATAAAGTAAGTATTTGACTATAATATAATAACCAAAATTGTTTAAATGAATATTAATTTGTTAGATATTCAAGAATCATTTATTCTAATATAGCCTAAAATTTTTAAACAAATTTCATTCGGCAAATATTAAAAAATTATTTTTTAAGAATATTTGAAAATACAAATAAAATGGGATATTTAACATCAAATTCCATCAATTCAATATTGAAATATTAGTATTTGAAAAAAGTCTTAAAAATCAGAAAAATTGAAATATTTTCAAAATTTATTAACCAAATGTATAGAAAAAATATACAGCTGTCAAGCAACAAAAATGCTATTTATATATAAAATTTTGAAAAGATTCGATCAGTTTTGGAATTCGATACTCCTATCGAATGCCATAGAAAACCGATTTTTTTCATAATATTGTAAATTTCTCAAAAAATATAAAATATTAATGCCTGAAAATTTAGCAGATTCATACTAACAATAATCTGTAAAGTTTAGTAAAATTTCATAATGATTAATAAAGAAATTCTAAAGTTATAACCATAGTTTCAAAAAATGACTTTTTGCGAAATAACAAAAGAACGACGCAAGCAATTTAAAAAAATTTATAAGTTTATTAAACATTAAACTTCCTTTAAGGAGGTTCATCAGGTACGTAGGAAGCCAAAACAAAGTTGCAGCAGCTTACTTTCTATTTACTAACCTATTTAACATTTTCGATTAACGTTATTTTATCAAATCATTATATAGTTAAATATTGTATGTATTAATTTCAAATAACCTGCGCTAGGTCAAAAAATGCGTTGCCGCTATCTTAAATAATGGAGGCTAATCTGCTCAAGTTTAGCTATTTTACACAAAAAACATGTAAATTATAAGTTTTATAGTTAAGCTAGCGAGTTGTACAAAGTCTAAAAATATTCTTTTACGTCGTGTAAAAGTTTTTCTATAAATCGTTCGTTAATAACTACTATACAGTTCAAGTTAAAAGTCTAGAATAATGCAACTTTACATAAGACTGAATGTTAAATTGCAAAAATTTATTTTAATAATATGTCATCAGTAAGGGTACTAAATAACTAAAAATTTAACACGTTGTTTAATATACAATAATAAACTTGTATTTATAATTTCATCAAAATCCGTTCGTTAATTCTAAGCCTGATGAACCTTCTTAACTAACAATTTAAAAAACTAAAATTCAAAATATAATTTTCTGAAATAAAACAAAAGAGAATCAATGAATTTGAAATGAAAATTTATTCTACAGCCGTCTTGCGACAAAAAAAAATATTTATACTTTGAAATTGGTACATGCGTTCTCGATATGTAGAGGTACACATACACACGCACACACGTACGCACACACGCACTGGATCTCCGCATCTACTGTACGGAAGTAGTAAAAATGTCAAAATTAAGTGGTGTTACTGTTTGAATAATAAATTAACTAAATCTGTTTAGACGAAACTTAATTCTACTCATGCTAGCCCAATTTAAAACAAAATTAGTATCGCAGAGGGTATTTTAAATAACTTATATAGTTCCTTTTCCCGAGCAAATTGATTATATTATATACAAGCAATAGATAAGTACAGTTTTCGCTTTCGAACTCGAAGCGCGTGATTGCAGTCCTAACCCTATTTTACGGTGTACATCACTTGTTCTGATATTTATATGACACGTATTTACGTCTGATGCTTTAAACGATTAATTGGTAAAAATATATCTAAAAATTCTACACCTCAAAAATAATTGTTGTCTCCTGAATAAATGATTTAACGAATTTATTGTACTGCAATACTATTTCTGTATTCCGTAAATGTATTACGGGGGTATTGCGTTTCGAATTTCTCTCACTACAGGCGCTGAAATAGTTTCACAAAGCATCACTTTGTCGATGCACCCAGCCTTATTTCATAAGCAATTTAACGGTACGAAAAACAGCAGACGAGGCTTTTCAAAAAGGGGACGAAATTCGCTGTTTTTATTATATGTACAATTTAATTAAAAAAATAAGAGGCTTCCTCCTCTAAAAAACTTTTTTATCTAAAGGGAACTTTTTTATCAAAAGATATTATAATTTATGTAGATTGCATACGCGACTTTTTTTTTAAATTGACGAAATCTCTATTTGTATTATATTTACAATTTAATTAAAAAAAATGTATACTTACACCTTAGTTTTGAATAAAGTAGGATGATGCAAAATTTATAGAATATATTTTAAATTTTAATAATAACTTAAATTTTAAAATTATTAATTATAATTTATGAATAAATTTTTAAAAAAAAGTCGCGTATGCAATCTACCTAAATTATAATATCTTTTGATAAAAAAGTTCCCTTTAGATAAAAAAGTTTTTTAGAGGAGGAAGCCTCTTATTTTTTTAATTAAATTGTACATATAATAAAAACAGCGAATTTCGTCCCCTTTTTGAAAAGCCTCGTCTGCTGTTTTTCGTACCGCTAAATTGCTTATATATATAGGTATTGGAACAAATAATTAAGATTGAGGAAGCTAAGTGCCAATGAATTGGCAGCGGTTTTTATTCGTTTGTATACAATTTAATTGCAAAATTTGCATTAAAATTTTATTGCGCAAGGTTGAATTGCAAATTAAGTTTCGACGTATTTATAACAAAAACATTAAATGCTTTTATTGCTGATTAAAAATGCGTTACCAAATAATACTTTAAATGGCAGTTACAGCACTTAAATTTTTATTTAGCTACAGTTGAATTTTGAAATATTGGGGATATAGTCAGATTTAGATCCATGCAGTGTGCTTATTGCTGGTACGTAATGATTATTTTTTTTACTCCATCTTATAATCTTTTTGAAACGTTCACATGGGTGTGAGAAAATTCACATGCAATTGTATATAACTTAAAGAAAATGCAGGTTTGAAACAAATGCTGCTGAATTTTGGATGCATGAGAAAGTGGATACAACAATAATACTGATTGTTAAAAGGATATATAAAGTATAAAATATTATACTCTTTTCTCCTTCGATCATCCTTTTTTATTCCATCCCGTGTAATATAATATCTTTTATTTGAGCTGCGGAATTCGCAACAAAAAATATTGACTTATGAAAATAAATATTTAATGATAAAGGATGAGGGGCATAAAAAGATGCTCAAGTATTCTAGAAATTGGTTACAATGCTTCAGCCATGACGTTGAACATAAATGTTTTTGGAGTGTCGAAGTAGTCTAAAGATGAACGAAAGTGGGACTTCATAAAGCTTTAGTAACTTTGCGCGATAAAAAAAGGTTATCGTAAAAAGACGAATTAGAGACCGAAATGGGCGTTTAAAGTAATCTCTTAACAATATTTATTACCGATTTTAATTGGTCTTTTGTATGAGCTCGTAAAAGTCGAAGAGAAAATTTAGTTGAAACTCACGCAGTATATACATATATATGAAAAATTATCTTTATTTTCTCTGTTCCCCGTGATAGTTTTATAATTTCTCACAGGAAAAAACCCTTTGCTGCAAAATACTCGGTAGCCAAGTAGTCGAGATTATGCATCGGTTCGTTTTATTACATTTGATCACACTTTATCAACTGTACAACCTGCTTGAAATCTGATAAAATTCAAGTATAGTCTTAATAGCGGATGAAGGTAAATAACGATCCTCCATCTAATTCCAATTGATGCATCCGCCGTGACGATTCTCAAGCTTAAGGTCTTAAGAGATTGGCAGCTTATCGCATGCTTCGACGTCATCTCAAAGTAAAGCCAGATTATGAAAATCTCTTGGGAGATGCGATTACCTGGTCTGGATTAATACACTTTAATGCAGGACTCTATTGGAAGCCTCGTAAAAGATATTCTCACAATCTCCAAATACTTCAGAATACATTGAACGGATGCACAAGTCAATTTCCACTTTATTATAGTACGAGGTATTTTTAGGTGTGTTAAAGCGTGCACGTTTATTACGGCAGTGACCTGCATGCGCGCGGCAGCATCTTCACTAACTTTTTTGTCGTCGTAAACGTACGACGTCGTCGAATAATAGAGCCGCAGATAAAAGTGCTTTTAAAGGCAAATAGGATGATTGCAATGCTAAATAAAAAGTAGAGCCTGTCGTTAAAGCTATACATAGCAAATTAGAATTATGCTTTCAATCATTAAAGTTGAGCTAGAAAGCCGCTGCTATGTATAGCGAAGGATTTCGTACTTGATTCGGGAGCAAATGATTTGGATCGGTGTTAATTTGAGGCGTCGTTAACTTTAACAATGTGCATTAATGCGCAACGCACACCTACTTAATACCCAAACAATGCTTTAATAAAGTGAAAAATTACCGTTATATCTCTCGAGTATAACAAATAACCGAGCTGAATTTTCCCAAGATCGAACACTAAATAGCGAGAGAAAAGTATAAATCCGTTCGCACGCAACCGTTCTCTCTCTCTCTCTCTCTCTCTCTCTCTCTCTCTCTCTCTCTCTCTCTCTCAAATAAAACACGAAAGAGCAAAAGAAACACAGTCTCTGGTTGAATGGGCTGTGGCCAAGCCAATGGGCAAAGGTTGGAGCAGAGTCGCTGCTATCGCGATGTGTATCGCGTTTAAAAAGGCCCGGAAACAGGCAGAGAGGCAGGAGTCTCTCTCTCTCTCTTTCTCTCTCGGTACACTGGTATGAACCGGCAAAGTCGCGCGCATGCAGTACATACGCTCGATGGCCGCTGTTGCTGTTGCTGCTCCGGTGCCGTGCCAGTGAAAGTCGTCGTTCCCGCGCTCGAGCTCTCGTGCACTGCTGTGTATATGCAGCTCCAACAGCAAAGCGGTTGCACGCTGTGCAAGAAGTTCTGGGTCACTGACATCTCTCACAGCGACTCGACTCTCTGTGTATTAAACGTACATATCTATATACTATATACACCTCTCTTTCTTTCTTTCACTGGCTATTGGGTCTTTTATACATGTATGTACCAGGGGAATCGAACCCTGGACCTCGTATACCGCCAGCTGGGATAATCGATAGATGTGGGACTTTTACTTCTCTCGTCTAATGATCGAGTTCTCTTTTGCGATGTCTATAGATAAATCCGCGCGTGTGTGTAGACTTTTCTTATTCGATTGTAATGAGTGGATGCCGCGTTGGCTTTCCTGGAATCGAATTGCCGTGAGCCCAATAAAGGTTTTCAGCGTGGTTGTATAACTGTTATTAGCAGCATAGCTTTTTTATTTAAGTGATATTTCAGTTTTAATTGAATTGGTCCTGTACAAACAACTCCAAATCTTCTACGGTCACAACTTATAATGCATAGTATAGGTATACTATTATCATTTTGCTTAAATAGTTAGTTGTTTATTTTATCATCAAAGTATTTCAAAACAAACCGAAAATACATTCGGAGCTGCATAATCCGGTACTTACTACACAATCTGGTACGGAGGATATTGTTGAAAGAACGATGTTGTAAAGGTTTATTTGCATAGTTGGTACGGCAATGCGGTAAAGGGAAAACGTGTACTCGCGTTTCGTGGAACTGAGATTCCAGGGAATACGTAGGCGGAAGGACATAACTCGAACGAATTGAAAGTGCACCTGCCACTCGTGTATTTTGCCTTCGAATGCTTTGAATTCTTCAGCTTTAATTAGATTGACCGTTATAAATGTTTTAATGACAAAATTATTCCGATTCATCATTGTAACCGAGCTCATATTTTTTCACATTTATATAATTAACTTTGCAATAATCATGATTTTGGACAAGTTCTTAAAACATTTTGCGCAACGTAAGTTACTAATGATTGGATAATGCTTTAACTCGAAAGAGATTGTTTGATTAGACATGAACATTATACTTTAATGTTAGCTTTTGAAACGAGAATATCTGTGCAATTTATAAAGTCAAGATAAGTATACTTTCATCTCCTGTTATCTTTGACCGCCACTAAAATCACCTTTTTGAGATGCTCAATCATTGATCGCAGTAGAAGTTTATCAGATATTCATCTTCGGTACAGTTACAAACCATAACACATTTTATATATGTCATGGAAATTAAAATTTTCTTACACATCTAGCTCTTGTACGTTATATTTTGTTTGTACGTGTACAGCTTTCTTTCTCAAATGCAGGTTACAGTGTTTGAAGATGAAGTAAACCTATTAGATGCTTACTCTCTTCTTTTAAACTAGCGGATGCAGCAATACCATCATTATTCGTAATAAGATGTTTTCAAATAGGTTTGTTTGCTGTACCATCTATGATTGAACTTGTAGCTTCCAATTATATAAGCTACAACATACAATAACCAAAACTAGTAGCTTCTCAAATCATAATTATTGAAGTACGGATATTAAATTTTTTCTCTAATCGTATTAAGTACTTTTATTGTATTTATTTATTGTATAATATTATCAAAAATGTTTATTATTCTGAAGCATAAAATATACTATTACAGTATTGAACACTGACTTAATCAACTATTATGTCCAGAAATAGAATTTCTTAGACAAAAATTAAAGTGATTTAAAATTAGCGTTGTGACTGAAGCTGTAAATTGCCCATATAATTGGAATCTTAATTATAGCGCAATTCCCGTCATCTACGTAATCTCTTTGAGTACTCTACAGTATGGTCTTTCAAAACCATTGAATAAAATTACATCAAATTATAAATATTACTAATTATACTTACATATTCGACTGTACTACAATCCCCTTTTTCACACAATGAAAAACGTTTTCAGATGCTCAAAATCTGTTCATACCAATAAGCATATTGTTTTTTTTTTACAACCGAAGAATTGTACATTGAAAAGGAGAGAAGAAAATAAAATGCTGGAAGATAAGCTTGTATAGTGCTTTGAGTGAAAGATAGTGCCATTCACAGAAATCAGCTGCTGTTCGTATTCGTTATGTATGCATTTTATGCAATGCTGGGAACGCCGGGAGGAAAAAGGCATGCCTGCAATAATCGAAGGCTTACCGATACTTACAAATACCCCCATTGCCTCTGTGCACTCGCAAAGTCTCTCACATGCAACTTCAGTATAGAGATAATATCGCCTTTGTGTTTTTGCACTGCTACAACATAAATTATGCAGACGACTCAATACAGCTCTTTTTTTTAGCAGCAGTTACCAATAGTGTATATCTATTCTTTGATTTGTATGTCTGGCAATTTTGGTTCTTATTTTGACTAACTATATCAAAAGTTTGATTTTGTTTGGAAAAATGAAGTTTTCATGATTAATTTTCGAGGAAAACTAACGACATCTAATAAAAGAGAAAGTTAGAGTAGAGTACTATAGGTCGTAAAAAAGGTTTCGAGTGGTGCAGGGTATAGTTAAATCTAGGAAAATAAATTGTTAGCAAAATTTTGGAAAGCAAGAGTGGTTATAAAGCATGACTGGGCCAAGTCTCATAAATTTTAACCAAGCTGGTGAAGAAATGTTTAACGATGGTGGGTCCCCGTGTTGTGTAACCAAGAATCGTGCTGTCAAATCTGTTCCCAGAAAATTATACTTGAGTACAGGCTTTTTTGGTTGCGCCGGAAAACCGCATTTACAAAATCTACTGATGAAGATCGAAGTTGGCCACCTAATACCATAAAACCATTTAGAATCATTGAGAATTAGAAATTCAGATGATTTATGGACTATCGGATAAGATATTAAAACTTACGCTGGCTATGTTGCTTTTTTGCTTTTTACGACTCTAGATGCCTCGCGAAATGCTCCAGGAGAGAAATGGTACAAAATCATGGTGTAAAAAGTTTAATGAGCTGCTCGACCTTGTTATTAAAGTATTCGAGCAGAACAAAAATTCGAGCTATATAAACTATTCGAAGATTGTGGTAAAGAAAACGAGGTCAGAAAATTATGGTTCGCAAATATAAATACAAGTCTCGTAAAGTCAGTTACATCGATTGAATTATATCAATCGTTAACTTTGTAAATGGCACACTTTGAGTTGGCGGTTTCAAATGATCAACGACTCAAATCTCTTTCCGCTCCATAATACGGGCTCTCGAAGTAAAACTGTGTGTAAAGATTCTGACAGCTGTGAGAAAATTCACTTAGCCAGTCAGTACGATAAAGATCAGACGAATACCATATAGCGGGTATCCGATCGATAAAAACAGAGTTCAACATCTGGGAGAAAGGCAGTAACAACCATAATCATCGAATAGAGAAATAACAATTCTCCCCCTCATTTCTAGTCTTTTACGTCAACATAAAAAAAGGAACACAATCCCATCAATCGCCCGCAATTCCTAACAAACAGTATTTATCATCCAGCGCATCATCTCTCTTCCCTCTCTCTTTCTCTCGATTCCTCATTTCCTCTGTGCCTCAACTTCTCTTTTACTCCCTTTCATCCTCTCTCTCCCACTCTCTCGCGTCCATCAGCTCTCCTCCATCCTCGTTCCTTTTTCTTCCGTTTTCATCGGAGTCTCTCTCTCCCTCTGACTCGTTGTCTTCTTTTTCGCTTATCTCCCTCCTCTCCCATGTTTCGCGCCCAAGAATGACTCATTCTCTCTCTCTCTCTCTCTCTCTCTCTCTGTCTCTCGCTCGCTCGCCTCTCTCTTTGACTGATTTCTCGCTTGCCGCAGCAGCAGCAGCAGCGATACAACCTTCAAAGGCCGCTGAATGCGCACCGATGAATGAAGGAGAGAGAAAAGAGTTATGGACTCTAGAGCCCGAGCGACCGGATGTGTAATGCACCACCGCGCAAACGCAAACAATGATAGGTGCACACTCTGTGTCTGTGTCTGTGTGTGTGTGTGTGTGTGTGTGTGTGAGAGAGAGAGTAGCATACGTGGAGTGGAAAGGTATGCAGGAGTGCAGAGCAGCAGCCGACAGCCGGTCAACGTCTACTGAACCAGTTCTCTGCCGCAGCGAACTAACCTTTCGAACAGAGAACTGGATTTTCTCCGTGTGTGCACGGGATGACTGTGTGCATTGTTTTGCTGCTGCGATATATTATAGAGATTGTTATGGGGCGCATCCTCGGCTTGGAATAGCGTTTAAACACGGAGGATATGTACTAAAGGTTGAGTTCGGACCTCGATGGAAATGGTTATGCATTCTTCATTGATTAAATATATATGCATACATTTGTTAAATGATAAAAAAAATTCTTTGTTGAATGCTCGATTCGTTGAAGACGAATTAGCTGTGACATAATGTATAAAAAGCTTTTGGGATGAAACTTTTCGAAACATTTGTTGTCAAGGATCAACGGTTAGTTTTGATACGAGTTTTTTCAGAAATGGCATATAGTACATATGAAGTCTTGATATTTGCCACTTTTTACACGATGCCGTAACAGGAAGTCTGCAATTTGAATTACCAAAACGTAGAGTAAATGTAATTTTTAATTTTTTAACAAGTCTGCAATAGCTCAAAGTATCGAGTCAAACCGCACCATAATAAATCTATCAAAAGTTGTATCTATAGGGTCTGCGATTCCGCAGAAAACATATACAAAATTACCTTCGCTAAAATCGCGAAGAATGCCGTCATTGTCAATCGCATAACTCGGCGTTAAAAGTAAAAAGAAGAAAAGGCACAGAGAAAGAGAGAGAGAGGGAGAGAGGGGAAGCGAAAGAGAGAGATAAGGTGAAAAAAACTTCAGTGCAGGCGCTGCGGTACAGCCATCGCGTACAAACTGCAGCTCTCCGCGAAGGGGCATGTATACGCTATAAGAGCGCAAGAGAGAGAAGCTCTCGCCGAAGGAAATGAAAGAGAAAGGTATAAAGGCCGCGCGGCGCGTTTATGAATGAACGGCGGAGACGGGATGTATATATATATGTACAAGGCATATAGCCGCGTGCTCGAGCGCAAAAATTCACATTCCCCGGGAGTTTCTCCACTCTGGCGTCTGGGGTTTCGAGAGCTGACACACACGCTGTACATATATATACTTGTAATATTAAATTCCTCGCGATTACGCGGCGTCATTCATAAGCCACCGCATACACGCGTCTATATGGCACGCTTTTATAAATCTTACCTCGAAGTGAGGAATGAAAATTAGACGGTATATGTACAACAAAACGAAAAAGAGAGATGCGCAAGTTATGTCGCAAGGTGACTTTTGCGTAATATATTTTCGCGTTGGAAATGTATAATCCTCTGCTCTCTGAGTAGAAATTAATCTTTGAAGGGGAGAGGGAGGGAGAATCGGATCTATATAATTTTTATGGAACAAGCGGAAGTCGTTTGATGCGGAAGCCATAATGGACGCGCATTTTATGGGTCGTTTATTCCTATTGTTCAAATGGCTCGTCGGGGAAGCGATCAGTTGTGCCGCACGGACTAATTAGTACACGCTGATTATGTTTACTTATATATATTTCTCGATGAGTCCGAGAAGTCGTTTCGAGGGGAATATCTTGGAAGTTGCGGGTTGTTTTAATACCCGCGTATGCGTTAACGACGAAGATGCAATCAATCAACGAATGATTTGCGATTCATAAAAGTGCGCATGGAACGTTAAAAATTTTTTCAGTTGTAAAGTCGTGGGCGACGATTACTAATGTAATTGAGGCTCACGTTGGCTATAAATTAATCGGAGTGCATTTAGCAAAGAGCTACGGGCTACTTGAACATTATAACTTGTTATTTTCTTTTATCGATACTGAAGTAACGCTAATTTGAATGCATCAGTAATTAAAAGTTTTTAATTTTGACTTTTAATATTGAAAAAAGTCTGCGAGCGTTCGTATAACGTGGATATTAATTTAATTTATTAATATTAATTTTCTTTTTTTCTTTTTATAATTATTATTTATGCACAATGATGATTTATTGCAAATTAATAGTATAAAAATGCAGTATCTCAGTTTGCCATAAAGAAGCTGCGAAATTGTACTTCTAAGTGCTCCCTAACGATAATGCGACTACTGTATATTCAGCAACCCTCAGTAGGTGGCGACACCAGTTTATCCTCTCACTTCTATTTAAAAACTCTCATAGTGTTAAAACTCGATTTCATTCATATGATATTTTAAACGACGTGCATTAATTACTTAGTTTTCAAATTGTTCAACTTCAATTGAGTAATAATCACATAAACTATAGAACAATGAAATATGGAAAGTACGATGATCTTATCTACTGTAAATCTTATACAGTACATCATATTGTTTTTCTCTATACACCACATTTGCAAGAATATCGATCTTTTATCAATTTGATTTGATGCAACTTGAATTTTGAAGGAAAAAACGCGTGTTCCAATCGATCCTCCTATACGGCAAGCTTAAAAGCGCGACTCGAATTTTCGACATCAATTACCATTACAATCCCGAGCAAAAGGAGACTTTCTTTCCTCCTTCCACTAGTTCATTCACACGCCAAATTAACATATCGGCATCGATATTGGATCGGCAGCATCAGCGACCCAGCAATAATCACAAGCAGCCTCGATCTTAGGCGCCTGTCTCTCGCAGGCGCTCTCTATCTCTCTATAGATAAAAGCCCCCACAAGAGAGAGAGAGAGAGAGAGAGAGAGAGAGAGAGAGAGAGAGAGAGCGAGAGAGCGCGAAAGAAATGATAAGGCAGCGCTAGAACGGTATATACGCTCGCCGGACGCGCGGTCAAATTGGCGCAGCCGCGCGCGCGGTGAGTCACACCGCACTGCCTCGCGGTATATACACAAGCAGCAGCAGCAGCAGCATTGCGCACATGTGCGTGCGTGTGTGTGTGTGTGTGTGTGTGTGTGTG
>UELV01137697.1:0-12804 GCA_900490015.1 Megastigmus stigmatizans
CGGGATGTAGCAAAAATCTAAATGAAAAATCAACTATAGAGCGTCGACCGGCACGTCTATATTACTTGGTTTTCTGTTAAGGACTGAGGCCTGAGGTCCGGTCGTCGTCGACGCGTAGTTTGTCTTTGACGCCGAAAACTGCCGAGTAGCTCTCTCTCTCTCTCTCTCTCTCTCTTACGGGATAGGCCCGAGCACAGCAACAGCGCTTGGGTACATGAGTTTGTTTCGGGAAGCGCTATCGCTGTGCATTCCTGCACGCGCAACGTGCAATAGGATACTTTTCTGGCCTTGAAGTTTCTGTCTTAAATGCCAGAAAAATATCAGTGCACATGTGTGCCGGGCTTCGAAGTAAGAGAGGATGTTTTATAATGAAAAAAAATCTTTGTAGTAAATTTAATTAAAAAAAAAATGAAAAAAGAGAAATAATGCAAAAAAAAAACGAAACGTAACATAAACATATACCACGTAGCATTAAAGGCAACAAAGAGTTTTTCCCAGAAATTCATCTCTAACTTTATATATTTCGTTAAATGAATGAACCGGTAAGGAATAAACTTTTCCGACTATAGCACATACTCTTAAAAATTAATTCATTAAAATTTACATTATAAATAATTAAATTCTTTGTGCTTAATTCAAAATGAAAATAATAGAAAAATATTAAGAATAAAATAGTCACTATAAAATTGTTATTAATAATTGACAATTTTCTAGATTCTAACGAACCATTCAACTAGAAAGAACAAATAAAATCAAAGAAAGGAACTCAAAGAAATAAACGGCAATAAACAAATTATAACAACAATTACCACGGAACAACTCAAAACCGTAAGTTTCAATAACATTAATCACATTCGAAAAATAAATTAACATCAACATAAATAAATAACTTTTTAAATTTTTAAATTTATAATTTCAGATAATAGTAGAGGAGTGAAAGGCGGCAATCGTCACAGAAGATACAGATACAATAAAAACAGTGATATTCAACATGACAAATATTTTCTATTCTATACTACAAGTAACTAAAATGAATACACAAAGACGAACTTAATAACTTAAGGGGCTAGTCTAGTTTCTCGGGTGGAAAATGGAGGTGATTTTCCGGAACTCATACAAAAGAAATCATGCGGTCAAATATTTTAAAATTTTAAAGATATATTTAGATACTATTGACAAGTCAATTCAAAAAATTTCATGAAAAAATATCGACTGTAAGCCGAGTTATACGCTCCGACGTCGAGTCATCCAAAAATGAAGTAGTAAATCGGCTGCAGTTGTAGAGATCCTCAGAATGCCAGTATCTGAAAAAGTTTTGTTTCACGTTAAACTAGATGACTTTCCCCGTACCATGAACTAGGATCTTTTTGATATTTCAAAAAATACAAATAGTTTTTAATACTTTTCATGGGCCAGCTCACCCCTGCGGAAAAGTCACAAACCGCGTCATTAGGCAACGCTATGTATGGCCAGACATGGACCGTGACATAACGCGTTCGTGTAAGGAATGCCTGGATTGCCAACAATAAAAAATGACTCGCCATGTAAATAACTCGAGCCAGCTCAGTTTGTTGCTTCAGACGCGCGATACGACCATGTCCGCATGGGCATAATCGGACCATTGCGAAATTGTGGCATCCCCCGTCTAGATGTAGCTCCGGACATACGATTTCATTCAAATTTTTTCTAGCCTGATCTTCTGATAAGAAATGATATTCCGAAATAAAATTGATGGTCTATCTAAATTCTGAGGAGATAGAACTTAAGTTCACTTCCATTCCCGTCTAGGGGTAGCTCCGGACATACAATTTTGTTCAAATTTTTTTTATAGCCTGATCTTATGATAAAAAAGGATATTCTGAAATAAAATTGATGGACTATAAAAATTCTGAGGAGATAGAAATTAAAGTCATTTGCACCCCCGTTTAGGGTAGCCCCGGACATACAATTTTGTTCAAATTTTTTTATAGCCTAATTTGGCGATAACAAATGATATTCCGAAATAAAATTTATGGTCTGTGAAAAAATTTTTTTCGTTGCGTTCCAACGATGCAAACTACAGACTCATCAAATGAACACTTTTTTCACCAGTTTTTCAGAGCTCTCTAGATTTTTGAATAGATGAAAATTATAGATTTTTCATCCATCTTTCGAATGGTGACATTCAAAATATAAAATAAAGAATTTTTAATTACTCAAAAATGAAGTTTAAGTATTGTGAGGCTGATCCTGGCCTCACAAGAAATAAAATAACCCAAGTAAAATAAATCATGCATTCCGACCGTATTTATTTTCCTCTGGCGCCGTTTCGAGGTTCGAACCGTATTGCCAGGGCAACGAGTCCGCGACGACGATGCTCGCCGCCACCGCCACAAGGGGTTGATTTTATTATGTATTACTAACGAGCGGGGAATCGCGTTTGTTTTGAGGAGAGCGACAGCGACCATGCAATCATGCACTGGGCCGAACTACTATCGCCAGCGATGAAGCGGCGACGACGATGATGCCAGCGAGCAGTGACCCGCACGAAACACCACCCGCGGGTACACGTTCGCGTCGCTATACGCCGATGACGATGATAAGGTGCAGCGACGAAGACGAGGAAGATTTGCGACGAGACGACAACTAGACCGCGCGTAGCAGCCGACACTGGCACACGCACACGCGCCCAGCGCCGATGTATTTGTACGGGTGCGACGCGACCCCTATGGAGCGTAAACCCACGGAAAAATGCACTCACACATGCGTGCACCAGGGTACGAGCGGCGACGGGAGCGCCCAGCCGAAATACGCGATGGAGCGGTTGCGCGGCGCACGAGTGCGGGAGAGACGGCGAACGAGATGTAGAGAGAGAGATAAGCGCGAAACGACGTGCGCGCACACTCCAGTCGCCGAGAATTACGTGACCGTAATTGACCAGTGTAGAACGGCGCCGTGCGCCGAACCCATGCGCGCAAGTCCCTAGCGCCAGAGACGTTTCACAGACAGGTTGGGCGAGGGTTTTTACGTAATTCCGATGCGACGAAATCACGGATTTAAATTGCGCGCGCCATAGGAGGGAGTTAGCGTCGGCGACGGAACTTAGATCGGCGACCAATTAGCGCCGACCTGAATAGATTAGGTATCTAGGATTGGAGATTAGATAAGCGACAAGAATAAGGCCAATAATCGAGTAATCGATGAATCGATGAAGAGCAGCGACAAGAAGCGCGAACGGATCGGCGCAACAATCAAAACCAAAAGGAGAGAGAAGATACAGTTGAGGTGAGAGCGACGGAGAGAGAACCACATTTCGGATTTTTGGGGAAGAAGGCGGAAGCCGAAGGAAGAAGAAGGACTCACTCGTTGCCTGGCCGTAACATTGATAGGACGTATTTTCGAGACAGAACCGAGACCACCAGCCATTTGCCATCCATGGCCACGTTTGTTGGAGTTGCGCCGTGCATGGAGGGTTTTGCCACTTGGGCGAGAGGACGAGCGAGAATAGAGAGAGGGCGAGAGCTTTACAGTGCGTAAGTGGATCCAGCCTGACGGGATTCGGGATTCGGTGTTTCGATTGTTGCGAGTGAGTGTGTCGGGGTTGTCGCGTCGTGTGAGTACGTAGTTTTTGAGTTTTATTAATTATTTTGCCGTGAGGCGTTAAAAGACTCGGGAGTGGTGGCGAGAATTGATGTACGCGGGAGGTTCGACCACAGGTATAGGAATAGAGGCGGCTATGTTTTCGCGGGTATAAACCTAATTTCGCGACGGGATTTTCGGCGAGCGGCGAGCGGGCTTCTTTTATTTTGTAGCGAGGATAATAGTGCAGTGCGAATATCGTCAAGCGGGCGATTTATGAAACTTATAAAATTGTTGGGAGCTTGCGAGTGGGGCTAGCTGACGAATTTGCGGATCAGCGTGCCTTAAATTTACCTCTCAAGAAATTCTGAAAAAATTCTATTGTGTTCTTCCATGAATTCTAAGCACTTTTTATTAATTGATTTTTTTTCTGAAAGTTGATAGTTTTCGAGTAAAATAATCTTAAAAAAATAAAAAACAAAAATTATCTTATAATTTTTTTTTATTTAAGGCTTATTTTGTTTATAATAAGCTCATACATATTTGAAAATTAGTATTTTGAACCTGCAATCTCTGAATCTCAGATAACTGCGTCTACTTACGTTTTCTTAAAACAAATTGAACAATGCACACTTTTTTATATTTTATCGATTATCTATGCATGTCTTTCTTACTCAAAAATATTACCATTTATTATTTATTACAAACTAAATAACCCTTTTCTTATGATTGTTGCAATTTTGCTTCTCAACTTTTGACCCAAAATTGATTGACTAAAATATAAATACAGACAGTATAAAAATTTATCAACAAATTGGATGAGTGTAGTGTATGAATAAAAGTTTTTGTCTGAAATTCGTCACCTTGGCAGATGATAAGTCCCTCCAGGGTTAGTACGCATAGCTACTTTGAGTTTTCTTGCAGCATACTTTGATTTGATTAAAGATCAGTTGATCAAAGATCTTGTTTTTTTTTTAAAATTGGGAAATTTAAAAATTTAGGCTTTAAAATTTATAAAATGCCAAGACGATGTAGATCTTTATTCTCAGATTCCTCGGCAGAATCTGATAATAACGTTGATTCATCCGATAGCAAAGATGAGGATTGTTTGACTTTTATTCCAGATCCTGGTGATTCTGGTTGTTCATATGATGATTCTGAGAGTGAAGAATTTGAAAGATTTTTGAAAAAAAATTCTTATTCAAAAACATCAAAAAATTACAACGATAACCAAACTAAGCTTGAAAACGACCACGATTTTGAATCGATCGATGGAGAAAAAAAGTGTAGTAACGATGTTGAAAACACATTGCTTTTGTCCGATGCTGATATTGTAAAAATTCGAAATATGAATCCAATCGAATTATTCGAAACTTTTTTTTCTCCTGAGTTCAAAAATTACATTATTAAGTCAACTAAGTAGAATGGTCATGATTTGACAATGTCCGAGCTAAATACTTTCATTCGAATAATCATTTTCTCCATTCACAACCCCAGAAAGTCTCAAAGACATTATTGGTCTACTGGTCTTCATCTAGGCTGTGAAGTAATACAGTCTGCTATGTCTCGAAATAAGTTTGAGACAATAAAATCAAAATTGAAATGTTCGCAACCAGTAGATGAAGATCAAAATGGTAGAGCTTGGCGTTCGAGAAAAATAATGAATTTATTTAGGGAAAATATAAAAAAATTTGGTTATTTCGAAACTATGTTGTCCGTTGACGAGATGATGGCTAAATTTTATGGTAGAACAGTTTTGAAACAATATATTCAAGGTAAACCGATAAGGTTGGGCCTTAAATTTTGGGCTCTTTGTACTGTAGAAGGTTTTCCTTTAGAATTCGATCTATACTGTGGAAAAAATTCAACAATAGGTCAAAATTTAGCCAAATGTGCTCAAGGATCCCGAGTTGTAATGGCTTTATTAAATCTTTTTTTTTTTTAAAGTAAGTGCGCATAAAATACAATCAAATCACCTTTACAAAAATTGGGATTACGTTGCACTGGTACTATCAGGGAAAATAGAGTGAAAATAAAGAATGTTCTTCCTAAAAAATCTCCGCGAGGAAGTAGGGCTGTCAAACACGATAAAAACAGTGGGATCAATTACTTAACTCTCATGGATTCTAAGATAGTTTCCATTGCTTCCACTGCTGGAGGAGTGACGCCTACTTACCCGACAAAAAGATATTCCAGTGAAAAAAAATCTTAAGTAGAGCTTCCCTTTCCCCGTGCGTTGGGGCTCTACAATCAATTTATGGGAGGCGTAGATTTACATGATATCCACTGCAACAATGTTACACCAAGCATTAGATCGAAGAAATGGACTTGGATAGTCTTGATTAGATTGATCCAAGCAAGCATCACAAATGCTACGGTGAATTCAAATTGTGTCAATGAAAAAAAAAGGGACATTAGACTTTCCGCTAGCTTTAGGGCATCATTACCTTAATAATCCACAGTTATCATCTCAAAAAAGTCACGAAAAAATACACATTGAAAAGAAAAAAGTATGCTTAACTAATTCGTGCTCAATCAGAACAAACATTTTTTGCCAAGAATGCGATAAGTATTTTTGCAAAACATGCTTCCAAAAAAATCACTAAATGAAAAAAACTTTTTTATCTTTTCGAATTATTTTTTTATTCCAAACAAATAAATTACTGAAATAAAAAAATTAATAAATGTATAAAAAAAATGAAAAAAAAACGTAAATAAAAAATAGAAAAGTAAAAACATTGATGAAAAACTAAAAAAGTGCTTAGAATTCATCAATGAACACAATAGAAGTTTTCAGAATTTTTGGAGAAAATTTAAAAAAAATCTTTACTCGAGTTTTTTATGAATTAAAAAATATTCAAGAAAAATTCTGATAAAAATTCTGATAAAAATTCTAATATGTTCTTTGATGAATTCTAAGCACTTTTTGTTCTTAGCATTTTTTCCAAAAAGTTGAAAGTTTATTAGTTATGGCGTCCTAAAGATATTTAGTAACAATTTTCACTTTGGACGTCATTTTGAATCATGTAGGTAACAGAATTAATTTTCCGAACACATTTTCTCAAAGTTCAGACATTCCCTCCACCATCTAAATTGGTTTAAATTTTTTTTCGGTGTTTTTTATACTTAAACATCATTTTTAAGTAATAAAAAATTATTTTTTTATATTTTGAATGTCACTATTCGAAAGATGGATGAAAAATCTATAAATTTCATGTGTTCAAAATTTTTTTAGGCCCAAAGTTACCCCATCTAGAGAGCTCTGAAAAACTGGTGAAAAAAGTGTCCACTTGGGCGTTAATGGGTTAAGTACAAATCCGTTACCAAATGGGTCCATAGCTAATCAGGAGCAGGTTTCACGCCCAGTTTTAAAGACCTACGTGTAAAAAAAGGTTCATAACATTTAAGTTGATCTCAAAAATTTTTTCATACACACGGAAAAAAGACTGGGTAAACTGCCGCGCCAAGAGCAGTGTAGCAGTGCAATTAGCAGTAGTGTGCAGCGGCTACTCTGTTTCTGGGGTACTGGTTACCCCACTCACTACGGAGAGTTGAGATAATTTCTTTTCTATTAATTATCTCGAAACTTTACACTCATCGAAATCGAATAAAAAATCATTTCCAATGTAAAATTTTACGCTCTTTCAATTGGTGTAAACCATTTTGTTCTAGCCTAAGCCGTTCTCGATATATAAGCACATGAATCTTTGAAACTCTGTTTTCGCATGGAACCTCTGGACCTAGGAAGCTGCAAATATGAAAATCGGTTTGTTCGACCCCGATTTACCTAATAACCAAAATGCAGTCGTTTCTATTTCATTTGTGTTTTGTATCTTGTTACTGTACTGTATGTATCTTGTTTGCTATACTATAGCATGGGCGAATGGTTCTCCCATAAAAAGTGAACTGCTCTCCCGTTTGAAGGGCAAGCAGCTAGCCATACGCGTTGATTAACAGCAACACCAGTTGAGGCAACTGCTCCCCCAGTCTTTTTTCCGTGTAGTTAGTATGAAATTAGATTAAACAGCCAGGCAATTAGTTAATTATTTAATATAAATCTCCGCAGGTAATATTTATAAATGCTTAATGCGATAAAGGACGAAGGAAATCGTAAAATAAAAATGTAATTTAAGCATTGTATAAGATTAAGACTGACTCGCTATTTTTTGTATTCTCGTCACATGTTCCTATGGTCATCCCCGACCCGCTGTGAAATGAGCGCCGCAGGCTTCTGCCAAAGATATTGTTAAATAAAAAAAAAAATAAGTAGCGCAAATTATTTATGTATGCAAAAAAATTCATCTCATTAGAGGGGGAGTGTGTGGAGGCACACCACGACCGATGCTCATTATGAGAAGAGTGGGGGGTCAAGAGTGAGAGAGAGAGAATATGAGAAGCGAGCGCTTGCGAGCAATCCAGTCCATGTTCTCGGACAAGAAGCACGCTGCTACGTGCGATTGTAAACCTAGCTAATAAAACTGATTATTAATTACAAATTACGTAATTATTTCTACCTGGGAAGAGTAATTCCTACATTAGCATTAGCTCGAGACTCAGCTTAAGCTTTAGTCTATCTTGCCCTAGACTTTTTTGTCATTCAAGTAAACCGAGAAATTACACAATTGTTTTTATTACGATAATGTTAAATAATTATATTTATTTATTTATTTATTTTTAAACGGACCTAAAGGTCCCTGTACATAAGTTGGTATAACAATATTTATCTAATTTAGAAGACATGAAGCCAAAATAAAGAATATAATTCAAATTTGCACTTAGCATATTCAAAACGCAAAAATAAATTAAACTTTATAAATTTAACTTCATTTAATATTTCTAGTTAACAATATTTGATCCGATATACTTTTACTAGTATATAATACAATATCATATATACCTTTTTACTTTGAACTCTACACATTTCAAAATTCACAAATTTATCTTTATATTGAAAAATAGTAATAACTCATAAGGTATGAGTTCTTTATATTATATGACATTCATCAAAAATCACTGAAAATATACTGATATAAAACTTTCTGATGACATTGGCCATTACATGAGACATAACGGACCTGATAAATTTTCGCTTGATATGTAATACCTATAAATTTGTTGTTACTTTTATTCTGTATCTACTTTTTTCACACCTTTTTTTAATATACCAACTTTCTAAAATCTTTAAGACATTTAACACAAGTAAACTTATAAAATCATTTTTCGATACTAAAGAAATACTCATGAAAGTTATAAAGTCCACATATAGAGCCCTATTTTAGTCTTAATATTCAACAATATTGCTACGAAATTCATGTATAATATTAGCAATATTGGTTCAATATTGGTTCAATATTGTTTAAATGTCAGTACCGAGAAAAATATCTAGATCTTACAGAGAAAACAGAAACAGAAAAGACCTTATATGTTATATTACTAAAATCGCTTATATATAAGACATTTTTGAACACCTTAAATTGGAGTATTTAATGAGTGAAATTCAAGACAGAGTCAATTGCATTTGTTGATCCTGCTATGCCCTTAGTAATTATAACAACCTGTATTGCAATGACTTTGTCGACAATATAAAATATATAAACTTTATTCCACATTTAAAAATTCAAAAAATAACATAAGCTGCAATAATGACTTCCAATTTTTCTATACACTTCTCTATGTGATTTCGTAAGTAGCTAATGTTTTCTCTCTGTCTGTCTCTCTTTTTCTCTTCCCCTCTCTTCCCCCCCTCTCTCTCTCTCTTAAAATTTTATTAATATTAATTAAAATACAGTTATTGCGAATTAAGAGACATATATAAATACGCTTTAACCTTCTGACAGCCGGCATTTTTCCTACTGAAAAAGTGTAACTTTCTCGAAATTTTCCATATAAATGTTTCTTAAGTAATAATATATGTGGGCCGATCATGGAATGACGCCATATGGCGTCATGCCGGCTGGTGGTGGTAAAGGGAAATTTTCAAAATTTTTATATCAGCAAAGAAAGTTTTCTAAGGATTTTGAGTGTTGCTGAGAACGATTTTGATACTTATTTTGATCAAAAATGGATGCTAGATAATGTTATTCTATTTATTATTTCTTTCGTTTCACATCATAGTAGAGAGACCGATGCCAGACAAAAATACGATATTTTTAAAATTTTTGATCTGCCATCTTGAATTCGCCATCTTGGAAGCCAAATGGCGTCATCCCGGCTGTCAGAAGGTTAAAGACTATTCAATTTTTACAAATAACGATTTTTTTATTTTTAAGGAGCTTCCTCGATAATGATATGCATTCAACTCCACATGTAATGACGCTCTAAACTTAACGTATATGAATTAATGTAGAGCAATAAAAAATAATAAAAGATTTAAAAATTGGTACACTTGAGGTAATTGGTGGTTTCTTTTTTAATATAATATTATTTAGGTTTCTGCTATTTTTTCAGCGTTTTCAATAGTTTTTACACTACGTTTTTACATCGATGATTAGTGGCTTTTATTAGAGTCATGGTGGGAGTTATAAGATCAGCCAATAGCCTTTTGAGGCTATTTATGGTCTTTTTACCAATTTCTTCACATTTGTTCTTAATTATTCGGGTCTTTATGAAACTTTTATGGTTTTATATATGTATATTAAAGTGTACTATCTTATCAAAAAAATAAGTAATGCAAGGTTTATAGGTACGCGGTTCATTAAAAAAGACCAAAAAAAATGGTTAGAAATACGGTTTGTTAATATTGTTTATAGATTAGAACAAAAATTAAGGTACGAAACCAAATAGGTATAATAGATTCCATAGAAATACATATTCTAAAAATTTTTTCTAGCCTGGAAACTCATAAAGCTGACTTTTAAGAGCAATTTGAAAATATCGAAGGCCTGAAAAAATTCAAATTTAGTGCCAAAAATATCCAAAAATTTTTGTTTTGATTTTATAAAAAAAAATATTTTTTAGCTCCTTCCAGAATTGTGAAAATCGGTTAAAACCATGACGAGATAAAAAAAATTTTAATTTCAATGTAAGGCTGTAAATCATTAAAATTAAATTACTTAAAATATCCAAAATTTATTAAATTAATTACAGGTATATGTAAATGTAACATAATTTTCTTTAAAAAAAGCGGCTGGTAACAATATTTATTTGTTTAAACGAAATCATTGAAATAGTCGACTGAAGGATGTGGCCAATCACTGATACACTTCCACATCGTGTTAAGAATGGGAATTATCATTAATTTGAAAACAGTAAGTTGCATTTTTTAAGAGTCATTAAATTAAAAAAACCACATTTATATAATTAAGCAATAAATGAGATCTATATATATAGAAATAATTTTTTTTAATAGGTGAAAAGGCTAAATTGACCTTCATGGAACGCATATAGAGGCAAAATAAAAATCTTTTATTGTTGCAACGTTTCGAGGGTGTACAACCAATACCCTTCTCTTCAGGCATTACATAAACTACTCTACAGGCAGTACATAAATTTTCTCGTCAATGACCACACCTATATAGGTACTACAATTTAAAAATTGACAACGATCATTAACAATGAGGGAAAATAGAGGAGGTAAAAAAGTGAAACGTTTTCACTAGTTAATCGTCTAGCGATTTATGACGAACGTTTTTTTAATTAAATAATGTATTACTATTGAGCCTGAAGAGGAGGGTATAGGTTGTATACCCTCGAAACGTTGCAACAATAAAAGATTTTTATTTTGCTTCTATATGCATTCCATGAAGATCAATTTAGCCTTTTCACCTGTTATAACATAATAAGGGAAAGATAGAATCAATTATCAGTTTAAATTTTTTTTAAGCATTTTTACTCACGATTTCTTTTCCTTTCATTAATTCGGTCATCTTTTCTTGGTGTATTTAAAGGCTGTTGGCTATTGTTAAACTGAATGTCGAGCCTTTCAGATTCGGCTTCTCTCTGAATTTGGTCCATTGTCTTCGGATTACTATCATCTCTTCGCGGTATCCATTTATTTCCTCTCAAGTCTATAACGTCTTGGAGCATAAATCGAATTCTGGAACTTATTTTACCCTTTCTATTTGCAATTAGTTGCATTTGTTTAAAATAATCAGATAAATCAATACTTTTTGATTCCAATGCTTTACCAATGGTCGTCAATAACTTACACAAACATTCAAGATTTTCTTCATCTACTTGCTCTAACAAATGTCGAATGCATTGATGCATGATTTTACAAGAAAGCATATTTTGCTTAAAAAGTTCGCCAATGAATCGAATATTACCAACAGATTTAATACGTAGCCTTCGCTCTTCTTCCTCAAAATTCATCATCAACTCCTTTCTCCTCTCAGGATCTGTACATTCATCTATTTCTCTAAGTTTTTCAATACGTGCATTTTCATCGACAGTATTTTTTTCAAATTCAGTCTGACACCGTGTTACAATGAGCTTCCGAAAGTTTGCTGAACTTGAATCCGCTGGGTCAGCGCCTGTAACTACCTTATCGGATAGTTCTCGGCACATCAAAGCATATGCCACAGAGAAATTGGGTTCATCCACAGCCTATAAAAGTATATCTAATTTAAATATTTAATACAATTATAAATTATTTTAAAAATTAAGAGGACATCGGAGTACTCTATTTTACCGGTAAATACCAATTCTGTTAAAAAGTAGTTTTTTGCTTCTTAGGAAGCATAATATAATAATATAAAATAGTGCGGCATTTTCTGTAAAAAAAAATAGTTTACTCCTCTTCTAATCGTACGAAAGATTATTTATAACTTATTTTAACAGTAAAGGATATTAATTCACTTTAAAACCTTTATTAAGGGTTGCCTAAAGCACGCGATCGAGATTTTAGAGCACATTAACCATTTCGCTCCGGGGATTTTTCCTTTAAAATTGACCTAGCATTTTAGCTGAATTTCATGACTTAAGGGGGGAAATCACGTTAGAGGCTTCAAAAAAAATTTTTTTTTTTTCCATGAATCGTTAGCTTTGATGTTCAAAAATACGCCCTGAAAACTGTAAAACGATATTTACAATCGTTCAAATTTTATGAGCATTGGAGCGAGCGCTCTCTGAATACTGACTACGGGCTCCAGCGTACAGCAAATGGAGCGGAGTACTACTCAGGTACTCAGGTCGCTTTAATTTCTTACTTAGACTTATAGTAGGACCCCACCTTTGTATTTTTCTTTCAAAATAACGGTATAGCAGGTACTGGGGGCATTGACACAAAAGATTTCGGTTATATTATGT
>UELV01137703.1:4619-23011 GCA_900490015.1 Megastigmus stigmatizans
TTGCGGGATAGATAGCGGGACGCCCTGTATACACTTACATACGTATGTATTGTAGCGTGGCGGTTTGTCGCACGTTAATCGCACGAACAATCAATAATAAAAATGCCTAAAAAGGCAAACTAAGCAGCCAGAACGGATTTCCCTCCACCACTCGTCTCGGGCCATTACTTTGGCGCAACAATTATTTACTTTTTATTTTTATTTTCTTTCATATATCCGCAACTACGCGTTGTCGAGCACCGACCTCTTCTTTCAGCGTCAAGATCTACCGAAAGAAGAACTCACTGCATCCGACAGCTACGCTGTACAGAAGGTATGTTACACTTTTTAAGCGGGATAACAAGCGATTTCTTCCAAAGGGCCGGAAAGACGCTTCTAGAGAAGGAGGCGTTAAACAGCTTAACAATAAGATTTCCAATTACTGGAAGCGCCTTTACAATAACAGCTTGCGGAATGTCTTCTACCCCTCGTGCCTGTAATGAAAAGTCCGAGAAGGCGAGAATAACATCATTTAAATTAATGTTTTAGAAGCGAAAACCTTCATCAGCAGCTTGGGAAATTATTTTCTCGCTCTTTGCACTATCATCACGAGGAGATATAGACACGCCAACAAAATGCTTGTTAAGGTCGTCTAACGAAAAGCCATTAAACTCCCCCTCACGTCCGGGCAGAAGCCCCAGGCTTCTTAGTTCTTTCCAGACATTATCACTAACAAGAGCATCGAACAGCCTATCATGGTAGTAAGATGGCCTTGCAGTCTCAGTGCGTTGGTCAGTCTGCTTTCTGAGTACAATGAAAGCATATAGCAGCGCCGCGTCTCCCGTGCGTTTGTACCGACGATATAGTGCGTCACGTTCTCTGCATAACTGAGCCAACTCTGCATCAACCCATGGCAGTTTACCCTTTTTCTGAATAAGTGTTTTAATAGGGGCTAATGTATCGATCGCTGCCGTGAGATTGCTGCAGAGACAGTTCAGTGCCAGTTCTGTGTCGATAACCGCAGCATCGAAATGCGACCAGTCACAGCTAGAAAGTTGTGCAGTGAGTAAGTTAGGGTATATATTCTTAAAATCTCTATATTGAAAAGAATTCACTGGAGAATCCTTGTTAAAGTAAGCAATGGTAACATCGACGATGTTATGCTTACTATGAAAAGGTGCCGGGATACTGCGGCCATCAATGACGTCATCATTGTCATCAGTCAGTATAACGTCAATCCATGTCCTCGACGCGGGCGTAAAGTGCGTGGGACATTTCTGAACCAGCTGCAGACATAGTTCAGCAGTAAGTTTGCGTACAAACCTTGCATCATCACTATCACTGAGCAAATCAGCATTCAGATCACCTATTAAAATTTTATGACTATAGTCGAACGAGAAAATGTGGAGTTTATCCAAAAAATCAGAATTTTTAGTAAAAGCGAGAGAGAGAGAGAGGCACGTATGAGTTTAGCGTGGTGTATGGAGTGGAGCACTCGGACCCGTCCGTGCGTAGTGTGGCTGGTGGCCCATCGATGCTGCGGTCGAATAGGTAAAGCACGTGTACCGTGCGAGCGAGAGAGATGTTTTCTTAAGTAAGAATGTTTATATATTTAGAGGTGCAAAATAAACGAGCGATTTTTACAGATACATATTTATGTTTTTTATTTTCATGTTATATTTTATACATTACAATAAAATTCGTTTAAATTTTTAGCAATCATGGGTAGAGAAAAAGCTATTATAGTATTTCGGATAAAACAATTTTTAAGAAATAATTTTTGTAGTTGTATTCATCATCTGGAATTTTATCTTTAATTAAATCTTCCAAGTTGGAGTGATGTTGCGAATAGTAATGTTTAAATTTTTTAAACTTGCCGACAATTCGCATAGCCTCCTGTGGGTCTTCTTTGTCGAGTTTGTCTTTTAGATATTCGAGAATGATATCGATGGTACGATTAACCAAACCTGATTTTTCTTTGAGACTCGAGCAGAGTATCTACCAAGCTGCTTAAATTATGAAGTCCTTCAAATGAAGTTTGTGCGGGTTTGAAGATTAGTCTGCAATTTTGTTTTTTTGCAAGCTGGTTCATTTGATTCTTTTCTTTGTTCGTTCGAGTCTTCGGCGTTTGGTCTCCCGATAAAGGAGATTGCTTTAGTTCCAAACGATTTAGTGAAGTTTAAATCGTAATTAGGTAGATCTATTTTCTCGATTGGTCCAAAATTTTGATAAAAAACGTACGGATTTTGATAGTAGTTATTCCGTCAAAGTTATCCTTGAGGATTTTCCAACTGTCCGGATCAAGAGTGATGCTTTTGTCGAACGTTGTTGCGCTGAGAAATTTAACAACCTCGCGATAGTAGCCTCCGTTGTATTCAAGACCAATGGAAATTCTCTTTGAATTTTTTCTGTTGAGAGCGTACGTAGTAGACAATAAGAGGTTGGGTAATTCTAGTCTTACTTCGTCTTACTGATTATTAGCCATGATTGAAAATATACTATAAAGAACACTATATTTTCAAACAAATATTACGGCTGCTACGATGTGTAGCGCTCGCGCAACTGATTATGACTAAGATGACACAGAAGAGATCTTATAGTAAACTAGCGTTGGAAGAAGGGATGGGGAAAGCAAAGAATATTTCGCAAAAAATATATCGATTCCAGATGTAACGTCGAAATGAGAAAAAAAATCGCATACTACAGCGATTGTGCGAACAGTTTGCAAAAAAATATCGATTCAAGATGAACAGTGCAGAGGGTACTGAAATGTCGAATCGAGAAAAATTGTTCATTTAGAGAATACTAAAATTTGCAAAACCAATAAATATGAGTCGAAATATATAGTTTTTTAATAGTAATAATGAAGGATATGTTTATTGTTACAACAAATATGCATAATCAACATACAGTTTTTGGAGGTGTGTTGAAATAAATAGCAGTAGAAATATATTGTTTTAATAATGAAGGATATGTTTATTGTTACTTCAAATACAATTACAAATTACATCTTAATCTAGAAATACATGTTTAATGGCAAAATCCTGTTCCAAGAGAACGCTCTTTACCGAACCCGCTGGCTCGTTTACAATTTTTTATTCTTAATTTTACGAAATATTTTCTTACAAAAATTTTTGGCCATCGCATCGTTTTTTTTTCGTATCATCTGTGAAAAGATGTTCAAAGTGACACAACGTCGTACCCCGACACATATGATGTAGAAACATGATGGTATATTGGCCGCAGCACATTGAATCGATACTCTGTAGTTGTCGTAAGGCGAAATTCTCAGGAGAAACTCTTGCAATTTTTCCGGAGGCGGTCGAGATGATGTTTCGATACCGGTTGTACTCCGTAGCTATCAAAATAGGTTCCGTGTCTATGACGGTCAATGTACATGGCCACCCAATGCGTTCCTGGTTTCGTATGATCGCCCGTGTTACATATTACATCGGCTGGTGTCTGCAATAGATTCGGGATACGATCAGCCGCGTAAATTCCGCTCGTATTTACCCTCAGCCCCTCCAGTGCTCTTATTATTTCGCGAGTGTTCATGATGGCGATCCGTAGTCGAGATGTCTGTTATGGTGCTATCTGACTCGTCGTCGTCGTCGACGTCGTCCTCGTCGTCGTCGGTGATGAGATCTACTTCGTCTCTACTTTCAAGAGAATATTCAAATCTTATTTGCGCCTTTCTTCTCTCGTGTATAAGTTTCACAAGTGCGTTGTAAAATATACTGCAGTGATCCTCCGGTAGACTTCGTTAATCTTCATCGGATAGAAGTGACTAAAACAACGATCTTAATAGATGTGCGCGATAAAGCGCGCAGTGCTCCTTTTTATTCTTTTTTTCTTCGCAGCCGTGGAAAAAACATATAGACTCGATATCAAATTTTAATTCCAATTCGAGGAAGCTGAGAGAAGTATATGTATACACGTTGATGTTTATAACACTGCGACCCATTATAAATTAGATCTAGCGTGCTTCTTCCATTCCTCGTACGAAAATTCTGTTGGCCTTTCTCGCGATATTGTAGAGATGAAAGCGCAATTTTCTTAAACTGATGTCACCGTCGAACAAGTAAATCCCAATCATACGTCTTGAGATGTAGTCGTTGTTAACTTTTATGTTTTCAGGTAATGTAGCGAAATCGCACGGTGGGCTGATTGTCCAATGAGTTACACTACGGCCTTGAAGAGATACAATCACCACTTCTTTAGGTAGAAATTGGTTATTCTCGCCTCTGAGATTCTAAATCTCTATTGCGTAATCCATGATGATGGCGCTACAGTCGCTGCTAGTGCTAGTGCTACTGATTCTGCTACTGGCTACTGGTCAAAAGTGCGAGTGATACTGATGCTCCATCGACTATGTCTCGTGGACTTATACTCTTACCCCCACCCACTGCCTACGCGTTAAAATCCGTTACGATCTGTCTAGTCGAATTGACTTCCAGCACGTTATCTTATTCTGCATAGACTATGCAATTTATCGTCGATTCGAGAGAATTTATAAAGCCTATCTGTATTCGCACACTTCCCGAGCGTACGAGATTCCAATGCGTAGCGCAGTGTGCAGATAGATGGGGTGTTAGATCAAACGCTGTAAGAAAATACCCTCTTGAATAGTTGTATCGGCTGATACCAACACCCTCATTGAGAAAATGTATACCTGTACCAGCGAATAGCGTATGAAACGCGTCTACATAGAGCTCGGAATTACCTGTAAAACGCGGCTGCAATGGTCTATTGGGTATTCGCATACCATCGACGTTAAGCGACAGGTGATTAATTGAGAAATGTTGAAAGTTGAATGGATTAAGACCTCTATTGCCGTTAAAGGCTTTATTGTCAACGAAACCTATAATTATTCTTTTCAGAAGTTGTCCGAGAAGAGCATTATCGATGGTGTCACCGAGAATTCCTGCATGCAGGATAAAAGATTTCAGCTCTTCGCGAGTAATTGGATATTTTGCCGTAGTTTTTGCTAGTGCATTGGCTTAGGCTAGTAAGACTCCTGGATTAATTTTGACTAGTCGTACGATGAGCGTCGCTTCCTTTATATGTACTTTAAATCTACCATTTTCCGATCCACCTTCCGAAAAGCAGCGTCGTTTTACCGCGCCTAAATTGGCTGGTTGCGGTACTGCAGCATTTGGAGGCGCATCGAAGGCATCATCTGTATCATTGTACCATAAGCTCGCGGTCAAGTGCGAGACTTTAGTTGGGGGTGAGTAATTGAGAATCGACTCGATATATGCTCAGTAGGGGTACGTGTTATCCGGGGGGAAACGAGTTTTTGATTGAAAAAGGAAACGTCAATCTGATTGAACATTGAGTGAAGAAAGTTGTTGATCGGTGCAACAATAGTATTTTAAACGTCTGTATCAAAGGGAGTGATTTTCGCCTGGATGTACAACATAGTGTTTACGAGATCTATGTAATTTTCACTCGCGCTCGGCACTACAAACTCCAAGGGCGCGTTGCCTTCCTCGCTGAGAGATAACACAGTTTTATAATTTAAATAAGCGCTGCTGTCTATCGATGTCTGCGTTGCCGGGAGCGTGAATATGTCAAGCTGAGTGAGTGTGTAGAATCGACCTGTTTGAAAAAAATTATTCAGGTCCAAAAATATCTTTTGTACTTCTAAAAACTGTATTTCACTTTTTAACATGGACTCTTATGGAAAAATGCATTTTTGACGTATTCAGTTACGTATTACAAAATAATTGACGCTCAGATTTGATCGAAATTTTTTAAATGATATAGTAATATCTAAAGTGCAAAATACTTTGAAGGTACCTAGAATATTTGCAATAAATTAAAAAATAAGAATGAATGCCACCCAGGACGATGTATTATTTACTAAATGATCTCTAAAATATTTTCTGTTGAAAATTATCATTTCAAACTTTGTGAAAATCTACTTTAGTATCCAATAAATAATAGTAAACTTGAAACGTTTCATTTTTTCGGAAATTCATTACAGACATTTGTCAAAAGAAAAACATAAATATGCGATATTTGTTTTATATTTATTAACCCCTGCTAACGGTACTTTGAAGTTGCTTGAATAATACTACATGTTTGTACAGAGATTCAAGAATGTTGATAATTTTTTGAATATTTTCATCATAAATTCTTAAAGTAATTTCTATTTTAAACTGCTCGCGATGAGTGCAGTGAGCCGCACGCCTCGCGCTGTCTCTCTCTCGCTCTCTCTCTCCCTCTCTCTCTGTCTCTCTCCCTCCTCTCTCTTTTTCGTGTTTTGATTAGCGTACCAGCTATACACCCTACTTAAACCCGATACTAAATTTGTTTTTTTCGAAAACTACCCTCCGCTTTTCGCATTTCACTTAATCTTAGCACAAAAAACTTGCATGCGAAGATAATAAACTTGTACGCTAGCGTAAAAAGTTTATCGGAGGGTTAAAAAAGTTCTGCGCGAGGATGAAAAGCGTAGCCTCGATGATAAGTTAAGTACGAAGACAAAAAACTTATATGTGAAGATGAAAAATTTGTTCGCGAGGATAAAAAGTTATGTACGAGGATGAAAAACTTATGCACGTGGATGAAGAGTTATGTACGATGTTGAAAAAAGGATGTACTTAAGCGTGGATGAAAAAATTATGCGCGAACATCATAACTTAACCGCAATGATAACATAGTTCTGTGCGAGTATGAAAAACTTAAGCGTGAGGATAAAAACTTAGCCGCGATGATAAAAAGTTATGCGCGAAGATGAAAAACTTATATGTCAAGATGAAAAACTTGTACAGTGTGTTAAAAAAAAGTTATGTGCGAGGATGTAAAACTTAAGCGTGTGGATGAAAACTTAACCGCGGTGATAAAAAGTTATGCGCGAAGACGAAAAACTTCCGCGTGAGTATGAAAACTTAACAGCGAGCATGAAAAAGTTATGTGCGAGGATGAAAACTTATGTACGAGGGTGAAATGTTATGTGCGATGGTGAAAAAAAAGCTATGTGCGAGGGTGTACTTACAAGGGTGTGTTATGTACAAGGGTGTACTTACGAGGGTGTGTTAGTCGAGGACGAAATACTTATGAACGAGCATCAAAACTTAACAGCGAGTATAAAAAAGTTATGCGCGAAGACGAAAAACTTGCATGCGAAGATGATAAAATGGTACGCTACCGTAAAAAGTTATGTGCGAAAATGAAAAGCGTAACCACGATGATAAAAAGATAAGCGCGAAGACGAATAACTTATATGTGAAGATGTAGAACTTGTACGCGAGGCTAAAAAGTTATGTGTGAGGATGAAAAAGAAATGCACAAGGATGAAAAATTATGTGCGATGTTGAAAAAAAGTTATATGCGAGGACGAAAAAATTATGCGCGAGGGTGAAAAGTTATGTGCGATGGTGAAAAAAAAAGTTATGGGCGAGGGTGTACTTAGTCGTGGACGAAAAACTTATGAGCGAGCTAGAAAACTTAACCGTGAGTATAAAAAAGTTATGTGCGCGGTTAAAAAACTTATGCCCGAAGATGAAAAAACTATGTACGATCGTGAAGAAACTTATGTGCGAAGATGTACTCATGGGCGAACGTGAAAAGTTATGTGCAAGGACGAAGAGTTTATGTGTGTAGGTAAAAACTTATGCGTGAGCGTGAAAAGTTATATGCTACGATAAAAAATTATGTGCGAAGACGAAAAAACTCATATGTGAAGATGTAAAACTTGTACGCGAGGCTGAAAAGTTATGTGTGAGGACGAAAAACTTATACCCGATGTTAAGCAGTTTCGTACTCTCCTTTTTTTGTTTTGCTAATGCACGACAGCATCAGTTTATTACTTACAGAATGATTAATAAAAATTCTAGTGTTGGCGTTATATTACAGGTTTTTTGAAATAATTAAAGTTTAAGGATAAATTTTTATACATATATTCTTGCAGACTTTTTTATATACATGAGTTGTGTAATCTAAAATATTTCAGATAAATTCGTTTCGAAAATCTCCAAGATATTTGAGATAAGCTTTTCTACTTGTAAGCTGATTGTCAAAATAGTTGTAAGTCTCATAGTTACCGATAATTAGAGCGTTAACTTTGACGGGGGGTGAAGACATCGAAAGAGTTTTCAAGAGTTAGTACTACCATTAAGCCGATTTGGTTGTGACCTTCCTGATGGGTGTAACTAACTGTAAGTACTTAATTCGTTTCGTTTCGATTCAGGATATGGGTTTCTCGCCGCTTCGTTGATTGACTCCATTTTCAGTAATTAAATTACGAAGTGAAACTTTACGTAAATAGAGAAAAATAGAGACAAACTATCAGTATCGTAGTATAAATAGAGAAGAACGAATGGAACACCTTCGAATTTAAAACCGAGTACATGCCGTTGACTATCAGAAGATCACGAACCAACTAACATTATGGCACATGGGCATTCGCGAATACCTGTCATACGATGATAGCGGGTTGGTGGGGGTTACATTTGAGCATGCGCGGAACCGCGAGACGACAGTGTGCAGCAACACATAAGCCAACCTATCCTGAAAAAGTGTGAGTGTCTAAATGGACGGTCGGCATCTACGTATGTCACAGCACAGCTGTAAGCGTATAGGTTGAGGACTATGGATTTGACCATGCGCTGAACATCGAAACGTCAGCGCAGCGATACAAAATATCGCGAATAAATAATAAATTAACTAAATGATCAAATAGATGGAATAGTGTGCAATTGCAAAGTGAGACGTCAGACGTGTGCGATCGAATTTGTATAATGTTCTTGTATTACGCGAATTCAGGGTTAGGCTTCCAGAAATTTCTCGACAATTTTTTCGACGATTTGCAGAAAAAACTATACGATAACCAGAGCTCACGTTCAGTACCACAATGATGACACTGTCTTTACTGGGAACGACGATGTCATTGATACAGGCCTTGACCGGAGTTAGTCATCATACGTGCACGCCCTCCATACCACAACCAATGCCTCATACAAGTGCGCAGCGACACGTAGACCATCCTATCCTGAAAAAATGGCATCAGTATTCAAATGGTAGGTAGGTATCTACGTGTATCACAGCAGCGCTGTAAGCATATAAGTGGAGAGCTTCGTATATGAGCATGCACGGGAACGCGAGACGACAGTGTGCAGCAAAACAAAATATCGCCAATAATTAAACTAACGCAATGGTCAAATAGGGTTATAGGGTTATGTCAACTCGGAGACTAGAATTATTTTGTTATATCAACCCTGGGGGCCAGAGTTATTGGATTATAATAACCCCGGAGATATTAGGGTTATTGGGTTATAACACCACGGAGACTAATAATCTGATGGGTTATACACCCGAAGACCAGAGTTATTTGGTTATACAACCGGAGACCATAGTTATTGGGTTATATCACCGCGGAGACTATTAAACTAATCCGTCTCCGCTATTCTCCGGGTTAGTCTCCCAATAACTCTGGACTCCAGAGTTGATATAACAAAATAACTCTAGTCTACGAGTTGTCATAACCCTATAACCCTATTTTACCATTGCGTTAGTTTATTAATTATTGGCGAGTAGTTATAGTGGCACTATGGCGCGTCAAAACAAACATGACCTGGAGACAGAGTCATTAACCTCTGACGAGGACAGGTTTGTTTTCACATGCCATAGTACCACACACAAACTCGACCTCGAAGCAGGGGTCATTAACCTCAGGCAAGGACAGGCTTGTTTTGTTGCACCATAGTGCCACACACACACACACACACTCGCACGCGCACGAGCCATAGTGCCACATACGCACATGCACGCGCACGAGCCATATTGTCACACATGCACAGACACGCGCTCGAGCCATAGTGCCGCAAACGCACACGAACGCACGCACGCAATTACGCACTCACGCACGCAAATACGCACGGAAGCACGCAAGCACGCTATCACGCACGAACGCACGCAATCAGGCACGAATGCACGCAATCACGCACGCACGCACGCACCCACGAAAAGAGAGAGATTTAGTTACCCAAGTCGTGATGTTCCCTGGACGACGGCTGCATAGAGACTGAATGCGACGATGGGGTGTAGCTAGGCCCCACCACCGTCTTCTTCCCCTACCCACTACAACTACATAATTTGCAAGTTTGCATAATTCAGCTAGGCCCCACCACCGTCTTCTTCCCCCGCCCACTGCAACTACATATTTTGCAAGTTTACGTAATTCAGCTAGCCCCCACCACCAGCATATTCCTCCACCAACTACAACTACATATTTTGTACGTTTGCAGAAATCAGCATGGCAACTACTACCGTTATTATTATCATTATTGGTACTACTACTACTAGTGTAAGTGTATTGACTTTTATATAGAAAAGCAGTAATTATTATTATTAATACATGAATTAAAGATAAATAAATAATTCCAAATACATAATAATTAAGTGAGTGCGACGGAAGATTGGATGGGTTGGGGGGTAGTGCAAGGTAAGTAGTCAAAAAATAAATTGATAGATATTTTTAACAACATTTATTGTCATTATTATTATTATGTACAGATTCATTTAAGAATGTAACCAGAGACCTTAAGTATAAGTTAGCAAATTCATACACGACGATATATATGTCTTCGGTTGCCATATGTACATTAAGCTCCTTTAAGGAATTCTCTAAATTATTTACAAGACTATCATCGATAGATCTTAGTGTATACTCTACGTTGCCGCTACTAAAATAAGTATATTGCGAATTTTCATCATTCTGTATTTTATCTTTAATATAATTTACAAGTAAATCTAATATGCAATTAATACATTTTGATACGCTTAGCAAATATTTTATTCTATAATATATACATGGGCTAAGAGCTTTTAACCTCTCAAAGATGAAACGCTTAAATACAAGTGATTTTCGAAAGCGTTTCTTTGCAGGTTCAGCGCCATCAGCTTCCTCTTCTCCATCAGATATTAACTCAAAGGCTCTATCAGAGTAACTTATCATGTATCTAATGGTGTACCCAGGAATCGATATACGCTGATCTACCAACTGGTCCTCGTTGTATGCCCGAAAATACTTGTTAATATTTTCAAATAGATGCTTGAGTCCCTCCCAAGCATCGAGTGAGAAACGGAACCCAGAAAAGTCTGATGATACACTAATGCGTACAATCAGTTGGAAACCTTTCGAACCAGCAGAAGCGTTTTCCAAGCCGACGAGGATAATCTTTCCAAAGGAGCTGTTCAGGCCATACATCATAGGCAGAAGCTGGTGACAGCGGTATGCTTGAGTAGAAGTTGTCATTTTCCTCTTCTTCTTCTTCTGTATTGATTAGACGACTGTTCGACGGAGGCGGTCGGAGACTGTATGTGGCTACAATGCCTCAAGAAGCAACTATTTATATGCCAAAATCAGTAGTCCTGTTGGTGGGGAGCCAATGAGAGACTCGTTGTAGGGCGCTTATACGGCATTATCAAGCACGCTTAGGTTCAAATTACATATTGCGCAGCTCATCTACAAATTTTTTTGTAATTGCATCATTTTTTTCCACGTCCGACGAGAAATTCTTCATGAAGTGCGCGTAACCCAATCCTGCGGCCATATAATATAAAAACATTATACAATACTGTCCGCACACAGCAGAAAAATAGCTTTGCAATTGAGCATTATTCCACTTAAACTTTTTACAGTTTCTCCGTATACGGTTCAGATAGTGTGAAATATGAGGCCGGTTGCCAAATCTATCAAAGTAGAAGCCAGTACCGTCTTTTGTTACATATAGGGTAACCCAATTCATACCACTCCTCCAATGTTCTTCTGTATTAAATACAAGAGCAGCTGGCCTCGTCCAAGCGAGAGGTATCCGATCTGCTGGATACACTCCCATAGTGTGAAATTTTATCTGAGACAATCGTGTACAAATTTCCATCGTATTCATCGCAGAGCTTCAATGGTGGCTCAAATATAGGCTCTATTATATCCTGTCTTTTGAAGCCGTGTGAATTTAGCCAATTCCTCAGGTGATAAGCATTGTTAAGCGCGCAACTATATCGTAAATAGTAAGGTTTGATAGCGTGTTGAAGGCAATTCTTTTCGCACCAGCCAATTTAGTGAAAAGGTGGACAACTCTTATCGAACTCCAGATTAACAACGGTTCGTGTCGTCAATTTGCTGAGCAAAGCCACTTTTTCTTTGCCACGCACATATATTTTACCGGCTCTTTGGAAAATTCCCACCAAGTTCTTGTTCAGCTGCTTTACGCTAATATCTCCTTCGTACCAATCTAATCCGTGATGATTAATAGTTAGTCAATTATTCTTTCTCGCAATGTCTTTACGTAACAATCTCGAGTTGCATTTTGGCGTCACTGTCCAATGTGCACTAAAGTCCCCATGCAAGGCGAAAATAGCAACCTCTTTGGGAACCACACGGTCTCTATTCTCTTTAAAGCACTGAAAATCAATTACCAAATCCATGGTGACCATCTCTTTCGAGATCTGTGGCTAAACTGGCACACAAGGTGTTTTGTCCGCGTATTTATCAATGTGTACGCCACCTATCGTCGCTTTATCAACCACTATAATCGTCAAGAACCTGTCTTGACGAGTCAATCTCCAATAAATTGTCGAACTCAGCATAAATCATGCAATTTATAGCAACAGCCAAGGGCTCGTCGATCTCACGTCGATCCTCACACTGCCACTCTTGATTAAATTCCAATGAGTGTCGTCATTGGCCGATAAATCAGGCGTCAAGTCAAAGGCAAAGAGACAATAGCCGTGACCATAATCATCGCATGTGATTCCATTCCCTAAATGCAAGAAATGCATACCTGTGCCCGAAAATAGGGTGTGATAGGCATCAGCGTACATTCTACTGTCATTTTCAAAATTTGGCTGTAAAGGCTTTGAGGGTATCTGCACACCAACCTCGTACAGACACAAAAAATTTATATAAAAGTTTTTGAAGTTGAATGGGTTGAGACTCTTGTCGCCATTGTAAGCCTTATTCTCCACAAAACCAATAATGATTCATTTTGGCAATTGGCCGAGAATAACGTTATCTATCGTCTCGCCATGAACGCCATTGTGCATAGTTACAGCTTTAACCTCTACACGTGTAAGTGGGTATTTTGCTGTTGTTATGGATAAAGCTTTCTCGTGAGCCAGTAAAATGTGTGGGTTTATCCTCAATCATCGAACAAATAGGGTTGCTTCGGTAATTTTAACTGTATACATCCCTGAAGAATCCATGAGGCAGAAACTGTCTCGGGAGCGTACAAGTCGTACTCTGACCTCGACGCCTCCAAGCAATAGTCTATCCTGGTTAAAAACGTCACAATGCAAATGGCCGATCATATCAATTTTATCGTTAGTCATAACATCTCGTCGGCTCACAAGGCCCTTGTTATTATCTTGCAAGTTATCCACAAATCCTGCTGTGTCGTCATACCTCAAAACACTCGTCAAATGAGATTTTTTGCCGCAGGGCCATAATTAAGCAAAGTTTCAATGTACGATCTGTAGGCATAGGCATTATTTGGCGGCGAAATAGGCTTCTGAATAAAGAATACGTCAACCTGATTGAACAGTGAGTGCATAAAATTATTCACAGGCCCCGCAATCGCATCTTCGGGTATTGTACCAGTTGGCGATACGTGCACGCGCACACTCAATACTGTATGAGCCAAATCCAGATACTCGACATTTCCTGGAATGGTAAATTCTATTGGCGATTGATCGGCAAGCGACGATATCGGTTTGTACTGCACCCAGTGAGAATTTTCGATAGCTGTTTGCGTCGGCAATTCAAAGAGCGATAATTCAGACTTTAATGATTCACAAGAATGAGTCTGTAAAAACCCCATGTTGTGTCAATTTTCAAAAATATCTCGTACAGAGCAACCTTTATTGATTTTTCCAGCCTGTTTCATCCTCTTTATCTTATCGCCTTTTCTGCAATTTTTCTTCTTCTTCTGCTCTGCCTTTCTCTTACTGTACAAGGAGATACTCTGTTCAACGCCGCTGCCACTGAGAGACTAAGGTTTCTGTGTCACGCACCTTCTTTTATACTCCGGTTCATCTACCATATCTCTACTATCGGCTTTCATTTTAAAAAGTCTCATGCCTCCCACTCCTATACATTTACGAAGTGACTCGTTAAGTGGTTTATGATGTATGCCAATATCATGCACAAAGTTGGCATCACTGTGGATAGCCTCTTTACGGGCTTTCGCCACCCCTTCTTTGAGTTTGTCCTTGAGTTTAGGTATTGCGCGTCGATATAGGCCTCTTATAAAGCCACCTATACCTGCATCTAGCTTATAGGGATATCTACTACTACTATAGCTACCAATACCTGTGGTATGAGTCGATGAGCTAAAATTAGTAGAATCGTCAATCTCGCCACCCTCACCACCACATTGTTCAATAAATAACTCTCTGTACGAAGACATTTTAACGGATGCGTTTGAAGCGGAGTGTCACCGTCAATAGTCCGTAGTCGAATGGCACGTGATCGCCGCGTTGATCTCTTATATCTATCTCAATCGACTGAAATGAGCATGACAAGAAAGGCACATACATTGGTGAGGGAAAGTTTGCAATCTGCGTGCTACCATAAGTGTATGCATTTAGCCGAAGAGGTACACCATGCAGTAAACATGTGTAAACATCGCCCGTCACGTACGGCTGACATATACTACTATAGACCATCAATACAGACGGTAAATTGTTTACAAGATTCACGGACCGGCTGCCAATAATGTAGTTTTCTTCCTTATCCTCACAGGATATTAGTTGATTATATTCGAGACCCAGTATTCTGCACAATTTTTCCGATAACGTAAAAGTATGTATATAATCTGAGCAATCAGCGGTACAATTGCATGTAACTTGTACGTACCCGCCGCACTATATTTCAAAATGTAAATGATCTTTCACATTACTGAGGCTATTTATTTCTGCCAAAAGGGCGTCAATGTCACGATAAACACCCGGTTTCACTCCACAGAATGTCTCAATGTCTTCCTCATAGTGCACATTGTTCGCCGAAATTTGTCCCTGTTTCGATTTTCTCCCGCACACAGCGTCCTCCTTCTTATCGCCACTATGTGCTGAAATGTGAGAGGTATTTGAATCTCTGTAAGGCCCACACACCACTCGCCGTGTAGGCAAAAGTTTTGCGGCAGCTGCGTGGTGAAGTTCGTGGGTATTTTGTCAGAAAATACACACTATTATTGCTCGATAGAACAATGTAAAATTCGTCCCTCATTGTAAGCTTTCCAAATCTTTAGCGAATATCCAAGAGTTGAATTTTTCAGGATACCCTTCCCAACTCACAAAGTATTGTTTCCTTGCCCCTCTACCTTTACTCTTTAGGATTTTCTCGACCTCAAAAGTATCCTCTGTTAAATTTTTGCTCACTCTGCTTAACTGCTCCTCATAAAAGAAGACATCAATTTTTTCACCACTGAGATCCTGCACGAAATAGACTACCGGCTGTCGCAAAGAGTCGATTCGAGTAATTTTAAATAGCTCCAATGTCCAGCCACCCTCGTATGCTTTATCAAAGGCTTTCCTAGCACGACTGACGCGCACTAAATCGCCAATGCTGTATTTAGGCTGACGTGAATGCTTGACACAGTAGCGCCCCCTCAAATTTTGACGGGCTATGGACGCATTATATAAGGTTACTTTGTCAGGTACCATTTTTATCCCACTGTGCCATGAATTATTCTAAGCCTCAAGAATATTATCTAGCACACCAATGTAGCGCCTAGTATGGAAATGTGTAAAATAACGCCACAAACGACCTTTCAGTGTTTTAATAAAACGTTCAGCTACGGCTGCCTTGACATCCGGATCCCGATCAGTGCGGTAAATAATATTTCTCTTTTTCAATAGCTGCTGTACTTCACGACCTATAAATTTTTTCCCTTTGTCTGTCTGTAAATATATAGGATATTATGCTCTTGCGCTGCCATCGTTATTTTTTTTCACTAGAATTCGTTCAAACGCATCGACGACAGCTTTAGATGTCTTGTCTAAAAGAGGCTCCGTCCACGCATACTTTGAGAGCACGTCTATGACTACAAGTACATAGGTGTATCAATTGTTATAGGTCGTCAAAGATCTAAAATCAGCCAAATCGGCCTCCCACACCTCGTTAGGACTAAATACATTGTAGATACGTCGTGGGAATCAATGCCGCACCAGTCTGTGCAGATTGTGAAAATCTTGAGCGTCGAGCCACTGCGAAACCTGCCTCGGACTATATTCTTTACTTACGTCACGTGCAACCTTATACCCGACATCATATGCTGATGGGGCAGGCAGATCGTAATAAAGATGCTCAAGCGTCTTCTCCATCTGACTTTCTCTCACTCACAGGTCTTTTATTTCTTCTGCCTGGCTTACTTGTAACAAGATGTCTAACGTGCTTATAAAACTTATCAAATGCAATTGTGCTGACCATGCAAAAAACAGTCATCATGGCTGCTGCTTTCTCCTCGCGATCCGACGTTTCGGACAACATGCGCGAGAAAGCACACTCAGCTAATAGGCGGTCAGCTTTGGTATGGTCTTGATTACTTTTATCAGAGTGCGCAATATCATGCCCTGTCTAGTGGATTTATGCCTGTGTCACCACGTTCCAACGGCTCTTCAAGATGCGTACCTGGACCTAGAAATTCGTAACCCGGTAAATGCATCTCAAAGCGTACAATGCTGATCAAAGCATCCGTGAAAGATTTAGAGGACGACGATGTTGTAAACGTGTCGTTTGCAACCCTCTCTACGTCATCTCGTCGTCCTCTAGATGCATCCATATTCCCAGTTGCAATTTTGACGGCTTTATCAGCCGGCTTTTCTTAGGATGTAGTGCCGGTCCTTTTTGTGCTCGCAATTCCACCCCCTCCTCGTGATATTTTCTTTTCCTGTTTTTTCACCTTTTTTATAGACTAAATAGGACGAATCTTTGTCGTTGACGTAGCCACTTTCCCCCAATTCCTCTTTTTTATCAGTTGTATCGTGGGGTTCGTCTTGAGACACGAAAGAATCATCTGATGACGACAATGCTTCGACAGTGTTCCAGAGAATCTTATTACCTACGACTTCCCAGGGCACGTGTGCTTCTCGAAGTATGCGCGCAAACTGATCGTATCCGCGCGGTGCTGGCTTTTTTCTATGCCTCATAGCATCGTTGACAAGGTTAATAATGTTTGCTCCACGAGCAACACTGCCATCTACCGATATCACGCCGCGATCATCCCGTGTGATATTGTCGGTGTTTCGCAATAGTTTAATTAAATTTGCAGCATTTGCGGTATATTTCATGCAGATTATCTGATGATTTAAATTTAATGGCGACGACTGCCTCTACGCGTGTGTTCGTATCAAGGATCTCCGTGTCTGGCTTGCGTGAAATGCTGCTGATCGATGCATCTTTGGCATCTCTAGCAGCGATAGTGGATGTTTTAAAATGTAAAAACCTCTGCAGTGCATGCTCGTACATAGAGCATTTTTCCCGCTCGTCTATCGGCAAAGTCAAAATTTTACTCATGTCCTCGTCGAGGCGTGATGTTGCCGTACCGCGTGTTTGAACACTCTTGCCAAAGACTGTACTGGCAGGTGCTGCTGTTGTTACTGGCAAATATCGTTTTACCCTCTCTATGCATTCTTGGGGGATCAAAATCATTTTTCTGGCGTGTTCCATATCGACAATATAGGCTTCACTATTACTGGCACGATAGCCTCCGCCTTAACCAGCAAATTTTTCCTGACCGTCAGACTCCTGTTTGGTGTAGTAAGTTTTCGCAGGATGGGTGCGTGTTTTCGTAATCTGCTTCTATACAGTCTGCTGAGAGGTATATTACCCCGCAAAATATTTAAAGCGCTTTCGCAAATGTAGGTCACGAGTTTGGAATCCGCTTTGCGCAGAAGTGCGATCCTCTGATGACTATCGATGTGGCATAAAACTCTAAATATATCTAAGTATTTTCGCCTTATTGGGCAACGATTGCGACTGCGTGCTGTCAGGCTCATCATAGACGAACGACAGGTACGTTACTCGACGATGCCGTGTTGTTTATCTGTCCTCCTCCCCCTCCGCTATCACTAGCACGTGGCACATACAGGGTGGGGAAAAAGTATGGAAACCCCTAGGTTTCTGTCAAGGCTTGGTAAAAAATAAAATAACCAAGGACAAGCCTTATGTAACTTTCAACGAGGAGTTTGGTGGTGACCTTGGATTTGACCTTGAACCTCATTTTCAAGGTCATTTCAAGGTCAGGTTTGTTTTTTTAAATAGGAACCCGCATTTTTTACATCCGAAACGGAAATAACGGAAAATTCTACGTTTGGATATGTATCAAAGTATGAGGTCACCATAACCTCTAGATTACGAACAGAGGTCGTGGCGGTACAACGGCGTGGAAGTAGATGGTATCTGTTCC
>UELV01137709.1:0-12033 GCA_900490015.1 Megastigmus stigmatizans
GACTGGTATACTGGGACAAGCATAGAACCGGTAGTGGGACAGTATCCAAATGCCTTTCTTCCTCACCTACAAGTGCAAAACAAATAAGAATAGCTGTTGCATTAATTATTCAATAAAATCTCATATTAAATTAAATTTTATCCGAAAAGGTTTGGAAATTAATAAAATATAAATAATCTTTTTCTTTCATATAATTTATTTATAAAATATAAATAATATTTTTCTTTAAATAATTTAAGAAAGTTAACAATAAAATAGTTATGAAATGATAGATACATTTTTTCTTGTTTTATTTTCATTTTTGTTTGCAAGAAATCCATTTGTTGTTGCAAAATTGTATTTTCAATATCTTCTAACTGCGCAGAAAGTAATGTAATTTTTTCTTCGAGTTCAACCTTACTTTCTTTAGCACTCTCTAATTTTAACATTTTTCTTAAACTTTTTATTTCTAAATTAATAACTTTTTTTTTGTTCTAATAAGTTTTTCTTGTTTTCAGATAGTTTCTTCATGATGTTCTGTTCCATTTCTTTTTGCAATTTCATTTTTTTCCTTTTCTTGTTTATTCAACAATATCTACTGTTCTTTCAATCTTTTAGTTTGTTCTTTTTTTTCATGATCTTTTAATATATCATCCACAATACACCCTGGTGGGTAATTATTAGATTTCTTTGCAAATTTCTTCTTATTTGTAAAATTTGGCATAATTAAAGCTTTCTTCAATTCTGGTGATAATTCTGAATTATTTGTACCTACATTTATAACAAGAATTATTTGCTTATAAACATCATTTTTATAATAATAGGAACTATATCTTACTTGATTTAGACCGAGTTTCTTTTGAGTATACAGTGTTGACAGCGTCATCTCCATCGCTTAAATCAGATTGTACCTCTATTTGAGCTTCTGTCGTTTTGAAATCCTTTTCGCTAATATAGCTTGAATTGGACCCAGTGCTTAATGTACTATTTACAGTGAGATCAAGTATTTTTGTATAATTAGTTACGTCTCTTAATGTAATATCACAAGATTCGGCAGTATTATTTATTCTTACTTCATCAGTTAATGCAATATCATTCAACTCCTCAGTACTATCGCATGTATTTATTATTCGCAATGGCTTATTAATAATACTATTTGATTGATTATCACTTGCTCCTTGATCTAAAAGATTAATTTTTTTAAAAAAATAAGGAATATCAATTTAAATATAATAAATATATAAAAAAAGTAATCTATTATCACCTTGTAGGATATTGGAGTTAGGTATTATTGTTATCACAGATACTGTCTTCCGCTGGCCTGATTCATTCACACACTCAATCCCTTCAACCAATGAATTTTTTTCGCAGAATCCACTTCCAATAAAATTCCCTTCGATAGATGAGATACTGCCAAGACACTTTGCATCATTTACATCTTCTTCGATGCAGGAATTAGGGGTATTTAGAAAAATTTCACTGGTTAAATCTAAGTGGCATATTTCTACTATGGAGAGACATAACAACTGACGACACACTGTCCCGTAGCCGGATTTGTTTTGTTTATACTTAGGATCATCTTAATTGTCTATTTGCATAAACATGTATCTTTAACAATGTGTAAATAGACAATTAATATTATCTCAAGTATAAACAAAAAAATCCGGCCACGGGCCAGTGTGACGTCATAGTATCTCCATAGTAGAAAAAATACCTGGTGGCAGCTATTGTTATTAACTAAAACAATTAATATTAATAAAACATGAGAGAGAGAGAGAGAGAGAGAGAGAGAGAGGCCCGATCAGCTGATGCGTGCTCGGCCGTGCGTGCACGCAACACCGCCGCTGCCCCCGCCGCCGCCACCGCAGAGAGAGAGAGAGAGAGAAAGAGCCGCTCAGCTGATGTGGACCATATTCATGCGGGCAATGTCCATTTCTTGTAACCTCCGTAGCTCCGCTGCATTCGGGTGCCGTTCTAAGGCAGCCTGGACATCGTAACCGTTACTCATTTTTGTTAATTAAAAAAATTACCCTATATGATAACAAAAAAAAAACACACAACACACGTTGCACTAGATGTAAGAACTAAAATGATAACTATGTGTCGACGACCCTTGCTCTCAGTCAATACTAAATAAATCTGCATACACGAACAACTCCGTTGCTAGGCCCGCTGTTCCAGCCGCCGAAAATATGTAAACATTTACATTTTTTTATCATGTACAACGATACCTCTGAAAATGGGGCTTAGTCAAAGTAGAAACATGTGTCCAGTACATATAATAAAACACTGCAACTGATGTCACCAATAGGCTTCGGCTGTTCGGTACGGGGTTCTAGGAAAATTTACAGCCTCAAGAAGATAAAAAGGATAAGTTTACGCTTAAGATAAGTTTGAAAATAAGCACAAGAATTTTTATTATTTATTGCTTTTTAAAAAATTAGGACATAAATAATATTTAAAAAAATTTATTAAACCGATCTCTATACTACATGCAAAAAAGAGTAATAAAAACATTGTTGGTTTGCCCAACTTATCGTTTGAAGCCAAAAGGTAGCGAAAAAGTTAGCGAGATGGAACGTCTTTTTTTCAAAACAACCGTACAAGTTTTGATTTCGTCTCTTGTAACAACGTTATGCGCATGCGTACGTCTTATCGCTTTAAATTTTAGTACAATATGATCTTGATTCGCTGTTTCATCGTCAATGCTAATGTTATCGCGATCAAAAACACGAACGATCAGCTCCTTTATACTATTAAAATGTATTTTTAAAGAATTTAAATAATTCAAACAAATGCCCTTTACTTTACACATTTCGAAACTGTCCCCAGTAGATGGTACTAATCCCTTAAAACCATAAAACTTTGGTCCCCCGGAAACAAAAGTTTCTATGTACGCGCCGGGCCCGTAACACTTAAGCTCGTCAGTCATGTTACCCAGCAGGGTGCCCAATGCAGGCCTGTATTCGTCTTTGGCGCGTTCGTCACATATAAATACGCAAGAATCAGTATCGAAGTAAATTACACGCGAACCTAATTTTTCTATATATGTGTATAGTTTAAGACGAGCCTGCGCAGTGGTATAAGCGGCGATCACAATATTTGTATTAGAAGCCGGCTCCATTGCCTCTTCCCTAAATCGCCAACTCGCATATAAAACATCGTCATTAACTGGCAGTAAGTCGAACACTTCTTTTTCGGGACTGACTAACAGTTTAAGCAGAGACTCTCGAGTTTTTATTATTTCAGTCTGCTTCAAGTTACTACGCTGACCGAATTTAGCCCAAAAAGAATTTAAACACAGTTTCGCTACGGCGCGTAAGCCTGAATTTTTTTCTATCTTATCGCGCTATAGTTTAATACCCTATTCGTATAAATATTTCTCTTTAGCACTCCCGTCGACGCAAGATGACGGTCAGCCACTCGCTTGCTGTTTTATCTGAAGAAACTAATTAACGTACGAAACAAAGAGCCCTCCTTTACCCGTACCCTGATCAAACTGTGTTATTTTATAGTACCAAATAACATATATCGCGGTTACTGGTAGCCTAGCTGAACGGTTTTCCGAATTTCATCGACTACCCAAGTCCCCGTGAATTCTCGTGCAGCAATCTCATAGTGATCGCAATCACCGTCTCGACTTTCTTTGCAGCAAGATCTGCATAGAGCGAAAAGTAACCGATTATGCATTTTTACCGGTAGTAGAGGTAGAAACAAGTCTTGAGGTGGTAAAATTTTACATTTAACCAATCCCTCCACACGACTTAAATCGTAATTTTCACCGGTTATTTCTTTACATTGAGCCCCAACTAGAATACGAGGATGTCCGAGCGGGAATCGAGCTCTTCTGCACACGCAAGGATACAAAGAACATATATCCGTATATCTTATCGTTTCAGTGGATTTAGCTACATAGTACGTCATTAAATTTTCATCGCGATATCGGGATTTTCAGTTTATTGACGATCGAATTCGCATTCCCAAATTTCACGCACATCATACCCGCGTGCCTTAATTCTTTCAATTTTTACGTGCGTACTTTCAAAAGCTTCGTTAAATGTCCGATTGAAAACGGTATTTTTATCGCGATTGGTTTTAAAACATACGGGGTATCCGTGCATATAACAGTCCTGAAAATGGAATACAATGAGTTTATCGTCATTTCCCACCGCGGGTAAGTACCCATCTACTAAGGCCCCCTCGGGTAGCATAAATTCGTGCGATCTGCCAGCGTGTATTATATCGTGGCTGTGTCGATCGGCGCGTCTGTAACCATTTTGTGGAATAATACCTATTATGTTTGGCAACAGAAACTTTTTTCTAAATAAATACGAACACGCGGATGCAATAGTAGTTGCAGAAACAAAAGGGTCGGTGTCTCCCACTTCGAGAAAAATCTTTCTGAACGCGATACATGCCCGTCGTAACATTTCAACGTCCATACGACAATATTCTACAATTTCGTGTTTGAAATCAAGAACGTGATTCTCGGCATTTTCGTTGTACCATTCAAAAAAAGCATTCCTCTCACTGCTGGTCATCGAGTCGGGAGCGTAAAAGCGCACATCTGGCAAGGGACCGACGTATTCCTGATTTTCGAGGGTATTAACATAATGCGGGAAATATCCTTTTTTGTTGCTAGGCGGAAGATCGAAGGTAGCAGGTAAAGCGCTCAATTTCATGTGAAAATAATTTAAACTATCGATGAATTTTGTACAACCGTGCTGTATCGTAATTATATTTTGTCCGTTAAGAATAATATTATGTATACTTTGACTCGATCTTTCAGCTATTCTTTCAATATAAATTGCGCGTCGAATCCACGAGCGTTGTGTGCTATACACACGATTTGGTGAAATTGAGATTCATCTCTAATATACAATTCGAGCAATTGTTTCACAGGGTCATCGCGAAAAACGAACTCGCGTATGCCACAAGTGGGGCACCATTGCGAAATATCATCCAAGTCAATGCAATCGGTGCACACTTGCTGCGCAACACAAAGAATAGGTATATGTAACTTAGATGTCGCATGATTCTGATAAGCTGCATCTTGACACGTCTCGAAATCATAGAAAATAATTAAATATTTTTTTATTCGTTCGATCTGGCCCTGTGCGATGTTTATTGGTTGCATATAACATAATTCATTGACGCTATGACGTCGCGTACAATATTTACACCAATTAACGCCACACTCGCGCGGTCCGCGAAATCTGTTTGTGACTTTCAAACATCTTTCGCACACTTTAATTACGTTGCACAATTTTTTATTTTTTTTCTTGTAAGACCCGTCTCGTTTATGACTGTCGAAACATCGATTACCGTAAAAATTCCTATTACAATCTGCGCATTTAATAATTTCAATGTTTTGAGAATTACAGCCGGGTGAAACAAAACAACTTGACAAATTGTTTTGCATCGGTGTTGCTCTATGTAATGGTATCTCTTGTTGCAAGAAAAGCAAAAAATCTCGTTTTTATAACACCATGTGAATTTAATATAGTGTCAAAGTGTCTCGAGGTCTGGTCATAACAAAGATTTATGACCCCCCTCAAATCTATACCTGCTGTTCGTAGTGTTGCACGACCGTCAAAAAAATGTGCCTCGCCGGTCCCTCATGCTCCGTTGTCGAACACAACTACAGCTATAAAGTAATTTAAGTAATAAGCCTGAAATTTTTCAATCTCGTAGAAGCCGCAGCCGTTCCGGGGTATGCGCACGTTAGCTTCATACACGAGTCTTTCGGCCCGTTCTTTTTGTAACTTGCGCCTACCATCGCGAATACCTCCCCAAACATGCCGTGTTTCTGCTGAAGCATTATCGCGTACGGCAATGTGAGCTTCCCCGAAAACTAGCGCACGCGGCAAGTTGTCGCCGTTTCTTATCGAAACCATTGATCTACATGTTACGGCATCGGCTGTTATATTTCTAGTTCGCCGCACGCCGGATCTGACAGGCATTTCAATAATCGTGGTTTTTAAAATAAAAGTATCATCGATGCTAAAATTTTCGTTCCTCTGCGTTACATCAAGCCCCACAGATTTTCGTAAAAAAGGGTCTTACAGGTCTTAACGATATACTACCCGCTCCATGCGCGAAATTCTCGCTACTAATACTTACGCCAATTAAATCGTTTTCGTCATGCGGAATCGTAGTTAAATACGTATAAATATCCTTAATAGCGTTTTCTAACCATATTATGGGATTGTCGCACTCGGAAGGTGGCTCGTTTATTCGTATAATTTTACCTGTCATCCGAATCTTTTGAATAAATGACTCGTATTCTTCTACGATTGTAAACCGCTCGCCTGGTTGTCTTATATCGTTGTCGACGATCGTAGGTTCCGGCCGCCTCCTATCTGCATGACTTCATCGCCGTCGCCCATAGCAGCTTCGGTAGACGGATGCTCATGATGGCTCGACGCTGGCTGTGGTGAAAGCGCCGGTGACGGGGGCAGCGATGGCCATGCGGATAACGATGTGACTATATCCATACTGGACGATACGTCGTCTTGTTGATCAGCTGTAATTATTAAAAAAACGTTTTAACTAATTATCGGTTAAATATTTTTTTTAAAGCTGATAAAAGGTATTGTTTTTTACTTTTTTAAAAATCATTCCTCGGACTTGCCGTCGAAACTCTCGTGTATACGCTCTAGAAGATCGGCCAATTCGACGTGCGGCAGGTTACATAGCGGTGAATTTTCACCCAGAGCTTGATCGTGAAACCAGCGCAATTCTTGCGCTCGTCGCACGTGCATGATTCTACGAACGTGTATAGCCAAGTTTCCGCTGCTATCGATATCCGACACATCGATGCCGGAATTTCTCGCGAATCTTCTTCGAATTACTTTTTAAAAAAAAATAATAAATAAAAAATTTTATTTAAAAAAATAATAAATTTGTCAAAACTTACGTTCGTTAACGCGACGATCCAGAATATTGGTTATATCGAAGGCGTTGTAAACCAAGCGCCGCCCGTCCTCGATGTTATGGTACTCCCTTTCTCGAGATCACGTCCGACGATAACAAAAATTATGCAACAGCTGTGATCGCTCTGGCGCGACGACGCCTGCGGTGCTCGTCGAAGCTCCGTCCGCTCGTTGCATTGCTCTCATGACTGCAAGGTGCGGTTCTATATATGTAGACATGACTGAGCGCCACACACGTAAACCGAGCGGCTGATCGTCCACGACTTTATCCTCGGATGAAAATTCATACGACGACAATGTAGCCAAAGAATGAATGCTACCTCGGTATTTTCTATGTCCACAGCGTCGTCATCGTCGACGTTGTCGTCGACACCTGGCTGTACTGGCCGGCTCAAGTCTAGCGGCTCCCGTGACTGCTCCTCCTTATTTTCGAAAATATCGGACTCGCTTTCGCTTGTGCCGACATTTGCGATATCACTGCCATAGCTCAACTGACGAGATACGGGATTCGCGCGCCCGTAACTTTCTTGTTCATCAGAAGCAACGTAAAAAGTCTCAGCCCCCGACTCGCATCTTGCTGTAAAAAATTCTGGTTTTAAAAAATTATTTCTTATACAAAAATTTATTTTCCTCGATAAATTATGCTTTTTTTTTGTAAAAAAACGAGTTAAGAAAATTTTTACGAAACAAATTACAAATAAAAAATGTTTCGTTTTTTCTTCAATCATAAATTTGAAAAATATGTACAACTTACCAAGCATCTCTTCATAAGCGGCATTGAGTTGGCTGAAGGTACTCATACGCTGCATACCCATCTCCGCGAGTAATTCCCCAGCTATAGAGACAGCTGGTTGCACGTTCCGGAACAATCGCGTATAAAATCGCACAATTCTCCGGAATCCACACTGCACTAATAAAAAACGCAGTTCTTGTTTCAACAATGGCTATGCCATCATGCACAGCCGACGCCGCCACGCGAAGCTGCATCTTCGCCGCACTATAGCACTGTTCACATATAATGCACTTGCGATACGCCCGATCACGTCTCGCAACTCGCGTTCAACACGATTATCGAACATTATAGATGGTACCTCCGAACTCGTCACTGTCCTCATGGTTACTGAAAGATTTGCCATGGGAGCAACATTCACTGACATTCTGCGCGGGGATGAACGCCACCTTTGCGCTAGTCATACTTCTTGGTAAAAATAAGATAACCGTCACCGGTTGGTGGTTGGCCATGCGCGGCTTTATTTGATTATATATGCACTCGCTTTTTATTGCAGAGCTATAGCGTTACATCTCGGGTCGAGAATTTGGTCACATATACATTAACACGTGGACTACTGATAGCTGTTGCCGTGCAAGTAATCCCATGCATCGCACCTTCACCACCACCCAGAGCTCTAGAGACAACTGTTGAAAACACTTCTTCGAAACAATTAAGATAGCGGCTACTGTTTGATGATGTGCCTCTAACCCAACCATTTTTTCGATTGTATATAGAGACATCGGAACTCTAATCTTTTGCAGAGGGTGTAGTATTACTCCTCATGCCACGCTTCGTCGTATACCCACATATGCATACGGCAAGGAATATATAATACGATATCATCTCTCTCTCTCTCTAAACAGATAGTGCGTTTCGATTCGCAATGATTCAGTTGCACGTGTTAATGAGACGCACGTAGATCAATTGCTTTCCGTTGACCTCGCGGATCTATCGGATGAAAGAGGCTTCTCACGCAGTTGCTGGAGATTTGCGACGTGCCGTTCGATCGTGTACTATTTTATTACGCCGAGTGGCAAGAGGCGTACGCGAGTGGGTATCAAGCAGCCATCGAGTTTCGAGAGGGGCTCCCGCAGCCGAGCGACTATTCGTCCGACAATCTCCGAATGAAATTACTAGTGCTGGATAATCTGATGCGCGAATCTTCCAACGACATCATCCTCGATCTATTCACAAAAGGTAGCCACCACAAAAATATATCAGTTATATTTATTAAGCAGAATATCTTTCACAAAGGAAAATTCCAGCGCGATATTAGTTTGAATACAAAGTAAATTGTTTTATTTAAAAATCCGCGTGATCGAGCGCAGATTCAACATCACGCGCGCTAAGTTTGTCCAGAGGATCCGAAATTTTTACAAGAAGCCTATATGGACGCGACTCGCGAGCCGCATTCTTATCTCTTTCTCGATCTCTTGCAGGTATGTTTGGACGAATTCAGATTTCGTTCAGGTATATCTCCGGAAGACTCTAACCACTACGCGTACGTACCGAAAATATTCAAGGTCCGTTAAAAAAAATGGAGGGCGTGAGCGAATAAAACAAATAGGCGTCTTACGATTATACTTAGTTACGTGTCAGCAATGGCAAAATTAATATCGTGTATCAAACGCTTCTCGAAAAAACATCTGAGTTTTTTGGGCACTCTTTGTCATACGAACGGGCGCCAGTGCAAAGTTCTGCTCTGGATGGCGGACAAACCTCTCGTCAGATGTATATGCGAGTGCGCGTTAATCAAGCTCAAGGATACGGAAAAGAGACGATTGAAGAAACATAGACACATGTTGCGCAGATTAATCGGCAAAAAATCAACGCATGGTTGGGAGCACAAAAAACGCATATTGATACAAAATGGTACAAATTGATACAAAATGGAGGCGTCTTTTTGCTGATATTATTAGCACCTATAATAGGCGCGCTCTTCTCAAAACTTTTCGGTTCGCAGCAATAAAATGGAACGAGCGCGCAAGATGATAATCGTACCCGAGGAAACGCTTCATCGTATGCAGAGTACGCAAGCTGAACATAGCTCGAATGAAAAAAACGATACAGTCTTTCGGTGGTGGAGACAACTTGTCCAGGCTCGACACGGAGATGTACGAAATTCTTCACTCGAAGAAAATCACGGATGAACGAGAAAAGTGTCCAAATTATTTGCAAGTGTTGCGGCGCTATCTTTTTTTCAAAGACAACGATCGCGCCAACGAAACATTGCACGAGCTCGAGGAGGTCGACGAGTCATTTACGCCTCTCAGCAAGGAATCGATACTCAAGGGCGTACCTAAAATATATCTCGCCAAAGCCCGTATTTTAGTTCGACACTGGTGGAGAGCGGCACCCGATCGACTCAAGTGGGATAGCGCTGGTACAGTGAGCATAGACGGCATAGTCATCGAGCGCTTCAATATAGCTGAATTATTAAACGATGCAGTTCGAAAAAACAAATCGTACGGCGAGAGAGATGTCCCCGATGGTCGAGTAGAATTTGAAAAATTTATCAAAACCTCTGAAACACCGAGCAAGTTGATTGGAAACACACAAGTTTTGAAAATAGCGCAAATACTGACTGCGCCTATAAATACGGCCAAGCGGCGTCTCGATCGACACACAGAGATGAGGGCATCACCGGCATTGACGCGAAATGCTGCCAAGCAAAAGTGGCTTAAACTAGACATTTAAAATGGCGTACGAAAAACAATATTACGATGCGTCTCGCGAAACGGGTTACGCGGGTGCACGAAATTTGACTCGTGTCAATAAAAAAGGTAAAGCTGCGAGTAATGAGAGAGAAAATGAGAAAATTTAGGAATGGCTCAGTAAACAAAATGCGTACACGCTTCACCGACCGATCAAGCGAATTTTTCCCATATTACGCTACAACGTCACAAATATCGACAACGTTTGGGAAGGCAACTTAATTCAGTTGACCACGATAAAAGAATATAACGACGGATACAGCTACTTGCTAGTAGTCGTTGACGTCCTCGGTAAATATGCGTGGGTCGATCCTCTTCGCGATAAGAGCGCAACAGTAGTCGCAACGGCTTTTAAGAAGATTCTCGAGCGCTCCAACGGTCGAAAGCCGCTGTGTTTACAAACTGACAAAGGTAAGGAATTGTCGGCTCAGCTTTTCAAGACGTACTGAAGAAACACGATATACAGTTTAGAAGCGCGCGAAATCCCGATATCAATGCCTCCGTCGTGGAACGACTCAGCAGAACGATTCGAGAACGTATGTGGCGATACTTTTCGCATAAAAACACAAAACGTTACATCGATATAGTGCAGATTTATTCACGCATATTCAGAATTATTCACGCCTACAATCATACACTGCATAGCGGTATTAAGATGAAACTTGTAGACGTCAATCTGTACAATGCCGTTGAAGCTAGAAAAAATTTGGAAAGAAGAGACCTCGGTCAAAAAGTTAACAAAGATGGAATGGTGATTTAAGACAGAAGCAGCTGTTTGAATGTTGGAGAAAAATCACAAGGATCTGTAGTGAGAATTTGTAAAATAAATAATTTTTAATTGAATTCATTATATTGCATTCTTAGTTAGTTTTTATTCATGCAGGTAATACTGCAGGTAATGCAGCTCAGTCTGTAAACCGTACCATGAGCATCGAGGAAGAAGCTGCTTTATTCATTTACAACAGTACTAATGGCTGATAACTGCTTAGATGAAAATCATTGCGTAACAATGATACCTGCTTTAAGGGGGGATCCTGCTTTAGGAGGCCAGAAAAACGTGTTTTTTCGTGAATTTTTTTGAGGTAGAAAAAAAAACCAAATGCAGTGTAATTTTCAGATCATTTTATTTATTATTTAAACAAGTTGAAAAAAAATTTTTAGACCAAAACATTGAACAGAAGCTGAGTTATGAGCATTTTTACACAACGCCTCGTAGTTCGAGTTGTCAATTGGCGGGCAGGATGCAGCTCGCAATTTTCATCTGTAACAAAAAATCGAAATAGAATTTTCTTTTTTATGAATTTATCTTCTAGTTAAACTAAGAAAATCCATAAAAAAGTAAAAAATTCAATATTTTTTTCAAGTTTGAAAAAAAATTTTTTTTTTGATAAAAAAAAAACACTTTATCCGTCTAAAAAAATTGTTTATAGGGCTCTAACTAAAAGTTATTTTAGTTCAACTAGAAGAAAATTTAAAACTGAATATAGAGAACTTTGACTTTTTACGATCGGCCAAGTAGTTTTTTGTAATCGTGCCCGCCAATTTAGAAAATCGTAAAAATAAAAACTCGAGAAAAACGCATTTAAACAAAAAAAGTTTATTTCGATTACTTACGGCGTAAGTACGTGTACTA
>UELV01137710.1:0-12873 GCA_900490015.1 Megastigmus stigmatizans
TCTCTCTCTCTCATACTCGCTCGGTTGCGAGGACAGTTGCTGTGCACCGGCACAGCACTGTATACATCGTATAGGTCGCGCGAGTAAACACGCACCGGCATGTTTACTTCGGCGACAAGGCGTGTCTTCAAGTGTAGCCGAGCTATACACACGGCGAGTTGAATATAATAGTCGCCGGAATATTATATTCGAAAATAGAATATTCGAACGGCTGTTACGCTCGACGTTCGTTCGATTTAAACTCCGTGCCTTCGAATTCGAATTGAAGTGTGCGCATTCGCGGGATATTTGTATTTATTTTTTGTGGACGAATAAACGTCTAGTCTTTTATATCGCAACTGCCGACTCGCGTATTTTATTTATTGCTCGTTCGCCGTGTCCGAGCCCCGGATACCGACACTCTCCGCGGGACTTGCAGGCGATTGCTGCAAGTCATAAGCTGAGCAGCCGATCCCGGCAAGGAGAGCCGACGGTGCGTGTGCGAGAGTGCACACGCACAAAAAAATACACCGAGAGAAAAGTGAGAGCACGGAGCTCTCACGTTGCAACAGGCCGCGGCAACTCGTGGTGTGAGTTGCCATCGGGCTTGCTCGGTACGCCCCGGGGTGAGTACTTGCCGTGCAGTACTCACCCGAAATACCCTGTTATAAAATATAAAAAAAATTATTTTTTATTACTCAAAAATAAAGTGCAAGTGTAAAAAAAAACGAACAAAAAAATTTCTTTTTTTGATTAGATTATTTTCCAACTGTCCATTATGCATTCATCTTGAAACCAATTTAGATTGTGGAGGGAATGTCTGAACTTTGAGAAAACGTGCTCGGAAAAATAATTTTGTTATCTACACGATTCAAATGGCGTCCAAAGTGAAAATTGTTACTAAATATATTTAGGGTGCTTTAACTAATAAACTTTCAACTTTTTGAAAAATATGCTAAGAACAAAAAGTGCTTAAAGTTAGTAATGTTTAGTGCTGCTTTTGGAGAAAAATTATGAAAAAATTCTATTGTGTTCTTTGGTGAATTTCAAGCTCTTTTTATTTCTTGAAATTTTTTCTGAAAGGTGATAGTTTTCGAGTAAAATGATTTTTATAGGAAAAATCGTAGATGAAAAACAACTAATATTACTCGAAACTATCAACTTTCAGAAAAAATTTCAATGAATAAAAAGTTCTTAGAATTTATCAAAGAACACAATAGAATTTTTTCAGAATTTTTTGAGAAAATTTTGAAAAAATCTACTTAAGTTTTTTATATATTAAAAATTCAAGAAAAATTCTAAAAAAATTCTATAATGTTCTTTGATGAATTCTAAGCACTTTTTATTCATTGAAATTTTTTCTGAAAGTTGAAAGTTTATTAGTTAAACTGTCTTAAAGATATTTAGTAACAATTTTCACTTTGGACGTCATTTTGAATCATGTAGGTAACAAAATTAACTCTCCGAACACGTTTCCTCAAAGTTGAGACATTCCCTCCACTATCTAAATTGGTTTCAAGATGATTGAATAACGGAGAGTTGGAAAAAATCTAATATAAAAAAAAAATTTTTTTCGTGTTTTTTACACTTACTCTTCATTTTTGAGTTATAAAAAATTATTTTTTTTATATTTTGATGTTTATTATTCGAAAGATGGATGAAAAATCTATTAATTTCATATGTTCAAAAATATGTTGGGCCCAAATTTACCTTATCTAGAGAGCTCCGAAGAACTGGTGAAAAAAGGGTCCACTTGGGCATTAATGGATTAAATTAGCCTCTCCAAGCCTTTCCAAGCCTGTCCAAGCCTTTTCAAGCTTCTCCAAGCCCCACCAAGCCCCGGGCAGCTCAGAATTTATGCACGACCTCCAAGCTTAACTGTGCACGAACTCGCGGTAGCCGTGCTCGCTAAAGCGCTCGTTTATTTTTTGCCGAGTAGAGGGTCGAGGCTCGATTCTCGAAGAAATCTCTTTTTTTCATACTTTTTTTATACCTCTAATTTTACTCTTTGAAACTACTATCGTACCAAAGAAAAGATGAGTAATATATATAAAATATTTTTTATTTATTTAGAAAATTATGATGGACCGTACGATTACTAAGAGACTGGTGCATTATTGGTTTTATAGAAGCAATCAAATTTTATATTGCTAATGCTTCCCACTCATAGTCTATACAAATCAGAATTGGCACGTGTTTTAAACATTAGAAAGTGCAATAAAGTCTTTCGGTTTTAAAAGAGTTGGGAAAGAAAGATAAAGACAAGAAGAGAAGAAAGTACCGAGAAAACTCAGAATAGGAAAGTGAGGTTAGAAAGGACTAGAGAAATGAGGGGTAAGGGAGATTGGAGTTTAAGAACTGGGATATATAGAATATTAGAGGTAATGAAAAGAGAAATAAAGAAAGGAAGAGATGCAAGGGGGAAAATGAAAAAGGCGAGGGAAATATTGGAAGATGTATTAAAGGAAATACAGGAAGACAGAGAGGAGATAAAAGAGCGAATGGAGGAGAGCACGAAAAACAAAAGAGCAAATCAATAAAGGAGATAGGGGAAAAGGTAAAAAAAATGCCGGTAAGAAATGGAAAAACCAAAGCAAAAATGGGAAGGACACGAGACCAGGTGCAAAATGGAACAGGAAAATGAAGACAAAATATAGGTGGACGAAAGGTTGGAGGACATAGAAGAAAGGATGGAGGGCATGGAAAAGAGGACGGAAAATCATAACAAAATAATAGAAGAATATGAAAGAAAAAGGATTAAAAACAATGTAATTATAACAGGGATTGAAGTTTGGGACGACGAGAGTGAGATAGAAGAACAAGTCCAAAGGTGGTTTGAAGAAAAGTTGAGAATTAATCCGAAAATAAAAAGAGTTTGGAAAATAAGGACAAAGAAAAGTATGATAGGAATAGAATGTGAAAGTTGGAGCGAAAAAATGTAAATTATAGTGAATAAAAAAAAGTTAAGAGAAACCAGGGTATATATAGAAGGGGACCTAACGAAACAGGAAAGAGAAATGCAGCAAAAATAGAGAAATGAAAAGAGATATGATCGGAGCCATGAGAATAGGAAAAATAAAAGGGAATCATACCATAAAAGTAGCATACGGAAAGCTATACGCTGGAGTAGATATTTTGGTATGGAATGAAGAGGCAAAAGCTCTAGACTGGATTAATAAAAGATAAAGGAATGGAATATGCATCGAGAAGAAGAGAGAGAAAAAGAAAACAGAGGAAAAAAGAAATTAAAAGAAGAAAAGAGATTACAGGACTAGGAGAGACGAAAGGTAAAAAAGCAAAGCAGAAAAAGAAGAAGAAGAAGAAAAAGAAGAAGAAGAAAGAGAAAAAGATAGAAAAAGAAAGGAGAAATATTGGAGGAGGGAGAGAGAAAAGGTATATACAGAAGGAAGGTATAAAAGCACAAATCGAGACAGAAAGAAGGAAAGAAAGAAGTCAAGGTAGAAGAGCAAAGAAGAGAGAGAAGAGTTGATGGAAGACGTTAGAAAGAAAATAGGATGAGATAGAGAGCAGGTTAGATAGAAAAAGAAAAAAAAGATATGAAATAGAGCGAGAATAGGAAAATAGGAAAATGAAGTATTATAGAATAGAAAGAGAAGATAAATACTGGACGACGACCAGAAGGAAATAGGCTAAGGAATAATACATTTGTTTATATAAAATATGTAAAACTCAACAAAGTTAAAATAAAGTTACTACTGTATATAATTCATCTTTTCTTTGGTACGATAGCAGTTTCAAAGAGTAAAATTAAAGGTATAAAAAAAGTATGAAGAAAAAGAGATTTCTTCGAAAATTGAATCTCGACACTCTAGTCGGCAAAAGACGAGTGAGCGCCTTAGTGCGCATAGCCACCGCGAGATCATGCACAGTTAAGCTTGGAGGTCTTGCATAAATTTGGAGCTCCTAGAGGGGTATGTGGAGGCTTGGAGAAACTTCGAGAGGCTTGAACAGGCTTGGAAAGGATTGGAAAGGCCAATTTAATAAAATGAGAAGCTGCGTAAATTTAGCTGTTTAAATGTGTGTTTAAACATATTTAGGTACCGCTTCTTGCTCTAGGTTATAGCTGTAACTTAATTGTATATTATATTAACAATAATCAACTATTTTATTTATCTTTTTGCACGAAAATTTATTTTCTACCTCGATGATAGCCGACGAAAATTTCTATTTTGCCTATGAACATACTTGGCGGCTCGGTATCAGGCCATTTAACGTGACGAACAATAAAATGTAAGCTAATATTTGTTGCAATCAAACGCAGCTGTAATATACAAAACAATCAAACTTAAGATAAAAACTACCAAATACTTTTTCCTTAATATTGAAGTAAAAAAAATAATGTTAATTAGTAATTTTGATTGAAATATAATTTGAATTACAGAATCTATAGCTCCCCTTCTACTTTTTATTATGTATCATGTTCGTTTTTAATTAATTTGAAATGTATTTTTCTTATTTTTAAGCAGTAAATTTATTTTTACCGCTACTTATTTTCTCTGATTGTAAAGTAGCAAAATAATTCCATTGTTTGTGGGTTTAGTAGTATCATGTTGTTTATAGGTCTCCAAATACGTATTATCAAGATGGTGAGCCTATCTGAAATTAAACTATACAGAGTATTTATTAATAATATAAATAATGTACTTATGACTGGTGTAAGCTCACCGATAACTGACTTACAAACTGCTAAGATTGATGCTAAGCTGAAAAGAATACTTGACAATTTCTAAAATGATTTCACAACTTTCTTTAGCCAAATTTTGCCATAAGAAATTGGAAACTGATAAGAAATTGTTTATCTAATTGGTATTAATGGGACAAATAAAAGCTTTGGCAGCAATTTCTATTTATTTTATAACTTTCTTAAGGTTAAATTTAGCTAATATCAAAAATATGATAAGGAATTGATTATTTAGTTAGAAATATTAATCCGACGTTATGCAGCAAAAAATATATTTTACTTTTTACCTTATCAAAAAGAGATTATATACAGGCTGTTAACGAACAGATTATCACCTTCGACGGAATCGGAATAGAATTTTTCGCTCTACCCGATTCCGTCGAAAGTGATAATCTGTTCGTTAACAGCCTATATAGATACAGTAACTAAAGAGATTTTATTTTTAGTAAGATTTGATTCAAGAATAAATGTAATTGTGCTGGCGAAGAAACATCATACTTGCCACAAGTTTTACCTTTTTAAAGTTAATTTTTTATTACTTTTGAAGATAGAAGGCTGATAAAATATGTACACGATATATATTTGACAAAGGCTTTATCTATAAGGGCAGTTTAAGTAATCATTTATTAAAAATTTCTTGCTAAATGTCCGAATTGATAGACGTTTCTTAGGACTCAGATCTCATATCTCATATCTTGAGATTTGAGAATTTTTCAGATCACAAACTTTTAGTGATAAAGACTCATCTTAACTATTCTGCAGTTCCTGGTTGGCATGTAGTGAGTTAGCCAACAAATTTAGTTTAATAGGTTAGTCAATTTAATTACAAAACTGCAACAGCTACAAAAACTCCTAAATGTTCTCTAAATCGTTAGTTATGTTGATTTATTAATTATGTTTATATAACAATTCATCTTTTTTATTCCATGGAATACAGAACATTTTAACCACGAATTAGATCTCAGATCCTCAGATTTGAGAACTGAGTCTTCGACGACTAATTCTTGTAATTTTTTCAAATGTATGTGTTAAAAATATCTTTTTACATAATTTATTCGTGAATTATATATTTCGTTTATCTTGAGATAAATAATTAAGTTTTAGGAAGCCATATACCAATAAATTAACAGCAGTTTTAATTACTTAGACTGAAAAGAAAAAATAACTGTAGAACTGATATTAGATTAAGACTGTTTTAGCTGACTACTTTATATTCCTGCACCAGAGACACTTATACATACTTTCAGATGGATTGATTGCACAATCCAAACTCGTGTTTATCATTAGTTCATTGTCTGGAACCAGATCATTTGAAACTGATCATTTGATGATTTAACTGGTGAAAAAAGCAACTGAGGTGAGAAGCTGCAAAATTCATAATTCGATTGAGGTTAATACGCTTACAACAGTTATTACTGATGAACGTTACTAAACTGTTCGAATTTTAAAAAATTATACCCCAATTCAGGTATTATTATTTAAACAATTCAAGGCAGCGAGGCATTTTTCATAGATTTGCATTATATTCTCTATTGTGGGGAGTAACTAGCCCTCGAGTTACGATGCTGAAGCACTTTATCCACCAGTACCTGAATGTTCAAATAGAATAGTTACATTCAATGTTGGTGAACCAGATAAAATACGAATAATAAATGATATGCTATATCAACTGGCAATTCCAGAAAAGGAGGTGTTAAGATGCATTAAGCGAAGAGTTTAATTTGAATGATATAGAAGATATGTGTCTGCAGTGTTACAATAGATTATAGGTTAACATGAATTACAAACTAAAATATTGTGTTATGTTTAAGTTATTTAAATAAATTAATAAACATTTACACTGTAATGATGCAAACTTTATAGTATCAAATTTATCATAAATATTTGAAATAAAACCTTTCAATTCAATAAAAGTTGAACCAAATTCATTCCTAGCAAAAATTCCAGGAAACATTTTTATTGGAAAAAGTGTAATCCTTTTATTTAACCATTTCTTCCAATAGAAAGTTTCACGAGACTCAGACTCAGGTCAGACTCAGGGTAACCACAGGGAAGTTAATTCGCATTAAATACTTATACACATACTCAGGCGGTTCCATTTTTTATTGTACCTTAATTTAAATTTATTACAAATAACTTAAGTTCAATATAAAAAACTAAAAAAAATTATTTGCGGCAAAGGTGTTAGTAGCTCTCATATTTAACAGGAAATATATAAATACTATAAAAAATTCTAAATTATTAAACAATAGTATAAACAATATTATAAACTTATGTATACAAATAAAAGAGAAATCTATTTGAGATCAAACTGAGATAAGGTATACAAAATTAATTGTAAGTTGATCTTACTGAAGTTGTGGACTCTTTAGCAGTGATACAGATTTGCAAAACACTCAGTAATTGATGTACACATTTAAGAGGAAGATTCAATTTTCAAGATATAAATGGAATATTCAATACAGTTAAAAATAAATTTTGTAAAGCACAAGAATATATTATGTGCCCGTATGAGTAAAATGACATAAACCAAACTTTTTAAAGCAAGAGATACAAATAAAATTATAAAAAGCCAACCAGTTGAATTTTCTTCCTCTTGGGTATCTTTCATCGACGTCAGGTTTGATAATGATTCTTCATCAAATTCTTTTTCATTATTTTCATGTTGTTTGAATTCCTCAATTATAGAACAATAATGAGGAATTTTCTTTATCCAATTTCACTTCATTTAGATAATAATTATGGAATACTTCATCAGATTGAACTGTTACAGTGGCAGAAACTGTTTGTTCACCTGCACTATTCATTTCTCCAGACATTGTGTAGAAAATCATCCCTTAAAGAATTCACTTGCAGGTAACTACCATACATTAAGTTTTTTGACGTTTTTGTTTGTACTTCTTCCAAGTAACAGCTACATGGATATATCGCGTTATACAGATTACTCCTGCGCCTCCAGAAAGTCTCTGGAGCCGTTGACGCTAAAAGGTGAGTAGGGAAGCGCAGTATAGAAGGCAAGCAATATAGAAGGTAAGTAACAGTAGAATTTATTAACTGTACAAAACAAGATGCGCGTGCTAATAATAAGAGTTGAAAAAGGCTCTGCCAGAGCTGCGGTACCGCTGCGTTATTTCAGTTTGATCTGATTCACACGATGCGTGACGAAGAGCGTCCGTTATGTAATGCCACTGGCAAAGGTGTAAGGGCGAGAAAGACGGAAGCGTGTTCAATTATTTCACGGCACAAGCCGCTGCTTCCTTTCCCGGCGTCCTTTGTAGGTCGCTTATGGACCTCGCGATTGAACGTTGGTGGAAGCGGGGAGTGCGGGTGACACAGGCACTATCTCCCTAGTGGCTGAGCTGGAAAGGCACGATGGTAATGGAGATGCTTGTCTTGGCTCCCCCTGCGGAATCTAAAATGAAACAGAGCGACCCTTAGAGGTCGAATTCCTGGGTGGAGAAGGCTCAGGCGCGACTCGAAGATCATCGTTGGCCACGACCGCTGGCTTGAGAGTGTCCACCGAGACAGTTTTTGGAATTCCGTTGTAACCGATGGTGAAGCGCATTTCGTCCAAGCGCCTGAGCACTCTGCGAGGTCCAGTGTAGGGTGACGTGAGCGGTGGTTTGATGGCGTCGACTCTCTTGTAAACGTGCGTGCATGAAACACTGATGTCCTCCTTGTAAGTGGTCCTGAGGCCTAAGAGCACCATATGAAGGGCGTTGCACATGAGGGCTGCTTTTAAGGAGCGGTGCCAGCGCTCGAGTATTCCGTTGCTTTGCAGGTGATATAGTGTGGTGAGGATCCTGCCTGCTCCCACAAGTTGAGATAGAGCGGTGAAGAGCGCCGACTCGAATTGAGCTCCTTGGTCCGTGGTTATAGTGAGCGGTGTTCCGAAAAACAAGATCCAATGCTGAAAGAGAGCTGCTCCAACAGTCTTTCATCTAATATCCTTGAGGGGGATTGCTTGCGGCCACCTCGAAAACCGGTCAATAAACGTGAGGCAATACCTGCAATCATCCACCAGAGGTAAGATGATGATATCTAGATATATGTAGTTGAATCTTTGGTCAGGCACTTTAATGTTCTTTGGCGATGTCCTGGCGTAGCGGTGGATCTTAGTTCGCTGGCACGCGAGGCACCCACGCCCCCATTTCAGAGCGTCTTTCCGTAGGCCTGGCCAGACGAACGTTTCCCCGAGAAGGCGGGATGTGACTCGACCGCTGGGATGAGAAGGTGAATACAGTACCTGGAAGGCCTTTCTATGCAGAGATTGCGGGTGATAAGGGCGAAAGTGACCCGTAGGCACAGGATTCGGTGTCCTTCGATGGCGAAAGGCTGGATGGTCAGCGATGAGGAGACAAGCTCATGGTCCTAGGTGATGTTCTTTGTCAGCTGAGCATCATAAATTATTGCGGCATCTAGTGATGATGGCATATCTATAGCTTCAACGCGGGAAAGTGCGTCGGCGACTACATTATACTCACAAGCTATGTGCATCAGCGTCAAGCAGAACTGGCTGATAAAATCCAACTCGTTGAGCTGCCTCGGAGACGCTTTTTCCGGTCGTTGCTCGAGAGCCTTGACTAGCGGCTTGTGATCCGTTCGAACGTCGAATTCTCTTCCTTCGAATAGGTGTTGGAAGTGTTTCAGCGAGGAGAAAACAGCCAGTAGCACACGGTCGTAGGGGCTGTAGTTCCTCTCTGTTGAAGTCAGATTTTTTGAGAAGAAGCCGAGAGGGTGCCAGAGACTATCGATCAGCTGATCGAGGGCTGCTGTTGAGGAGGCATCAGTGGTTAGTCTCAAAGGAGTGCCTGGCGTGAGATAGGCCAAGTGAGCTGTATTCGCGATGCTCCGCTTACACTTCTCGAACGTCGAGATGAGCTCCGGAAACCACTCAATCTTTCTCCTATCCTTCTTTTTTACAGAATCTTTGAGGAGGTCTGTCAGCGGTACCTGTAACTGAGTTGCCCCAGGGATAAGCGCCCTGTAAAAATTGATGACGCCGTTGCACCTGCGAAGATCCTCAATGGTGACAGGCCTGGCATAGTTGAGAATCGCGTCTACTCTTTGTGGAGGCGCCTTGAAGTCACCTGCGGTGATGTGGTAGCCCAGATAAATGATTTGCGGCTTCTCCAGCTCGTACTTCGCTGCATTCAAGGTGAGGTAAGCCTTCTCAAGGGTCTCGAAAACCGTTTTGAGATGATGAGCATGCTCGTCTGGGTCCGCAGAGGCGATGAGCAGGTCGTCCAGATAGGCTTGGACGAAAGGATACGGACGGAAGAGGTTATCCATGTGCCCTTGAAATGTCTGTGTTGCATTGCGAAGGCCCAGCGGCTTCCTGCCAAATTCGAACAACCTAAAGGGCGTCGTGACTGCCGTTTTCTCCACATCCTCCGGAGCAACTGGAAGTTGGAAGTACGGTCTGTTGAGATCTAACTTCGATAAGAGCTTGGCGCCGTGCAGACTGGACAGCATGTCCTTGATCCTTGGAATTGAGTACCTGTCAAGCACGGTGATTGAGTTCAGCTTCATGTAGTCCCCGCAAATTCTCCAACTGTTGTTTGGCTTTTTAATGAGATGGAGACGGCTGGCCCACTGGCTCTGAGAAGGTCGAATGGTGGCAGCGAGTTTCTCGGTTGCATGGGGTCCAACTCCTAGGAAGACGATAGACTGAAAAAGAGCAGAATGCGTAAGCAAGAGATCTGTCATATTTTTGTCAACCCCTTCTGAGGCTGGAAATTGCGGTGCTGCCAGATTTACTCCATGGAGGAAGGCCGGGTGCGTGATACCTTGAGCGCTGCAAGGCATTGTCGCGTCTGATAAAAAGGCGGCGCATGAGGTCCACCAGGAGACCAAAGTGTATGTCGAAGTCCGCTCCGAGTATGGCGCACTTCACATCAGCGACAATGAACGGCCACACGAAGGCACGGCGAAGACCCAGGTTCAGGGTGAGAGCTCGTGGACCAAACGTGCGGATGACTGAGCCGCTGACAGCAGCCAAGTTAAGAGTCTTGGAGATTGAAAATATATTGCCTGCGACTTACGTGATAGAAGAGAGACAATTGATCCCGAGTCCATCAGGAATTCAATTTTTGATTCCCGGTCGAAGACGTGGAGGCGAGGCTCGTGCAAATAGGCTGATGGCTGGAAAGGCTCGCCGACTGCTGCTTGCTGTAGGGGCGGCCTTACGATTTTCTCTAACCTGCTGCATTTGTTGAGGCTCTGAAGTTGCACGGCTGGAGTTATCTGTGCGCTACGGCCCCGTGCACGAGGTGGTAACATAGTCCTCCTTGACCTTCGCGCCTAGGCGATGCTAAGTGAGAGCGTGAGCAGTGTCGGCTGTTTCATCCATGGAGTCCTCCTTGGAGTCCTCCGTAGCGAGCGCTGTATGACGGAGCTGACACCTTCGTGAAGATGTCGCGCAATACTACGATGAGCTGAGAGAGGAGGATCTTCAGCTCCTCGAAGTCCTTTCCGCCGTTGACTGTATACACTCCCGGAGACGAGCTACGTGAGGGGCTGTCATGTGTGTTAATTACTGCGAATGTAGCTGGGACAATATAAATAAATATTGCCTACAAACTCAAAATATGGTCAAAATATTGCTGCAGTGTTATATTACAATTTATTAAAATGGTTTAGTTTCACGAATATTCATCATAGAATAAATATTGCCTGCAAACTCAGAAATATTGTCACAATACTATTGCAATATTGTATTTCCATTTAGAAATGTTTGTAAAAGAAAATAAAAATACTTCAAAGCCTAAATATTACGAATAGGCTTGACCATATTAATACAATATTGTCCTAGTATTGTTTTATCATTTTAGTAATACTGTTTTTGGGATAATTGTGTATGTTATATATTTAATATTTCCAAGTGATTCACGAATATTGTCCTAATATTTGTAGAATATAGTCTAATGGAATAGCCAAATAATGGTACATGGACTAAATGTTAACAAAAATTTACGCAATCTTATTGCAACATTGTTAGCCCATTGGTTCAAAAGTAATAAGATTAAACGGACAGCAGCGAGTAGCCACGCGCGCTCTACGCACTGCGCTTGCACGCGACTTGATACTTGAACATGCACGAAGAGCGCGCGCGGCCGCTCGCTACAGTCCTTTTAATCTTATTGCTTTTGAACCCTTTATTTCTCCATCTTGAAAATTCAGGGTTTTGTAGCTTAAGACTTGATTTATTTTAATAAAAAATGGTGAAATTTATTTTGAAAAAAAATGATGTATTTTTTTTGGAATGTTCTGAACATTCAAATTGAATTTTCGACCAGAAAAAAGTGCTTTGGAGTAAAAATAATAACACCAGTAGAAAGAGCAGAAAAAAATTTATCGATATATTAAAAGAAACATAAAAAATTGGATTAGAGTAAATTAATGAATGAAGAAATAGACTGTTACACATTAAAAAACTATTTACTACACTCAACCACAATACATTCAAGGAACACAGCATTATCACATCCTACATTGGAAGTCCATGGGGATATGATACTTACCGATAAACTAATACAAGACGTAAAAATATATACATATGTGCACACGGTAACTGCAAATTACAGTATAATAGATCTCATCGCAGAATATCTAACTATAACTGGAAGAAAATGCAAGTAAACCATACTGAACTTATCAACATATCAATAAATATAGCTGTAGAAATCACCAAAAACACCAACGAAACCAGACTTGTCTATTCTACGCAAAAAACTATTAAAGAGAACTGTGACTTATGTCACTACCCAAAAATAAAAGGAATAAAACACCAACATTATATAAAAAAAGAGAAGGTTATCACTTCTGATGACATTAAAATTGGTTTTAAACCTATAGAAGAAGTCTTTACAAGTATAGATGAAATAGCGACAGAAAATACAAACAAAATTTTAGTAAATCAAATCCCTAATCCTCCAGGAAAACAAATTAAACAAAACAATGAATATAGAATGTCATACGGAGATATAAATTACCTTGGAAATAACAAAGCACTTTTATATTTTTATAGAGGAGTTAGAGGCACACAAACGTTCACCAATTCAATGCAGCCTATATCAAGACAACCTACATTCAACGATATAATAGTAGTTGATGACATTGTTTTCACTTCTTCTTGTAAATGTGATTCCGCCTTACAACATAGAGAAATGTTCCCACACTATCGTGTGACA
>UELV01137745.1:0-12682 GCA_900490015.1 Megastigmus stigmatizans
GCCTCATTCTGCCAAAAAAACACAAACCTTACTTCAGAAATTCAAATGGAAAATTTTCGACCACCCACCTTACTCTCCAGACCTCGCACCAAGTGACTATTTACTTTTCCCAAAGTTAAAAGAAAGTTTGGGTGGCCAGCACTTCGCTTCAAATGACGAAATCGAAAAAGTCGTTAAATCGTGGATCCAAAAACAGGGTACGCCATTTTTTAAGGAAGGTTTGTTTAAGCTTTCAAACAGATACAAAAAATTTATTGAAGTCCAAGGCGACTACGTAGAAAAATAGTTTAAGAGTAAAAGAATAAAGTCAAATTATTTTTATAGACTAAAACTAGTGTTTTATTTTTTTCCCAACACAGGGAAACTTACTTTTCGAATACCCCTCGTATACAAGCATCTTCCACTTGTAATTTAACAAAATCTTTAATTTTTTTAATTAACTCTTTATCTGGAGATATGCTTAGCATTGCATCTCCGATTCTACATTTTGCGAAGTTTCGCACATTTGCGGTCTACTCAGGTAGTCTGCTACATTATTCTTTTTTCCCGGTAAATATTCTACTTCAATCTCATAATCCTGCAAAGATAAATTCCATCGCTGTAAGCGAGCATTGCTAAATTTACAGCTTTTTAAAAATGTCAAAGTTTCATGGTCTGTGCGCACGATAATCTTTTTTGCTCCCCTCAAATACGTATCTAACCGCTTAATAGCCCAAACCATTGCAAGCATTTCTTTTTCGGTTGTGAAATATTTACTTTCACTACCTTTTAATGATCGGCTAATAAAAGTGATGATTTCCTCCTCACCTTGATCGTTTAATTGCGATAAGATGGCAGCGTAGTCAAAGCATATGGTTTACTCGGATCCGCGAATCTCAATATTAAATTCTCATTGCATAGCTTCTTAATATTTTCGAAAGCCGTTTGATGCTCTGCTTCCCATTTATATTTAGTACTTTTCTTTCATAAATTAATTAATGGAACTAAATGCATCGAGTAATTTTTACAAACTTTGTATAAAAATTAACGAATCCTAAAAATGCTTGCAATTGTTTGACATTTTTAGGTGCCGTAAAATTTTTAATTGAGGCTATTTTATCTGTTTCTGGCTTTACACTGTCGGCTGAAATTATATGTCCTAGAAAATGGACTTCATTTTGAACAAAACTTGATTTTTTTAAATTTAATTTTAAATTATTTTTTAATAACTTTTCAAATAAAGTGCCTAAATGCTCTAAATGCTGCTCAAAAGTTTCGGATACTATAAATAAATCATCAATAAATGCAATCAAAAAATCACTTAAGTCGTGAATAGCTCTACCTAATCCACGAATGAGAACTGCTGAACTCGTTTTTATTCCAAAAGCTGCTACGTTAAATTCATAAACGCAATTGTCACACATGAATGCAGTGTATTTTCTGCTCGTTTCCGTGAGTGGTATTTGCCAGTAGCTGCTAGTCAAATCTAGCGTGCTCATATATTTTTTCTTTTAGCATCTCGCAAAAATTTCCTCCACACCTGGCGGCGCATCGTAATCGTTTATCAATCTACCATTTAATTTTCGCGCATCAAGACATAAACGTACTGAACCGTCCTTTTTTTAACGATAACTATCGGATTTATATAATTACTAGATGATCGTCTAATTATGCTCATTTTTAGCATTTTATCAATTTCATCTTTGACTTTGTCCCGATAAGCGATAGGGATCGGCTTTGTAAAAGATGGACTATAGTCATTTAAATTTAAAGAATACGCGTAGCTAGTTAATAAACCTGGTCTTTTTTCAAATACTTCTTTATACTTTTCTATGAGTTTAATAATTTCCATTTTTTGATTAATATTAATATTTTCATACGAGTTGACTTTATCGTGAATCTCTTTTATTGATATTCTATACGAATTGTCATACTCTTCATAACTATCGTCTTCTATTTTACGATTTCCTTTAAATTGGAATGCTTCATTGTCGAAGTTTTCATTCCATTCAATTCGCATAGCGGTGTATTCATTTGAATCTACTGATACGCCTACATATTGAATTTTTTCATAATTATTTTTAATCAATAGGTTTATGACATTATATCTAGTATCGATTAGCATTTGCAAAGATTTTAGCGAATCGGAGCCAATTATACATTCTTTAATTAATTTCGGAACCATGACATAAATAATCGCCGTTCTCGATTTCCCGAATTTTGTCTTTAATAATTTTTGAATTTTTAGCCGAGTAGATTTCGCTCCTGTGACTCCTTTTATTATTTTACCGCTTAAAGGTAAAGTTGGACGTTTCTTTAATATTTTATAATTATTATAATAGAAATTTTTCGATAGGCACGTTATTACACTGCCTGTATCTATTAGAGCGTTGATTTTAATACTTTCAATTTCAATTACAATTTCCGGACAGTGTATGATTTTCACGTTCATGCCTTCTGTCTCGACATCATATCCCAGCTCCTCTCGTGGATCTTCAAAGATAAATGCAATATTTATTACATTTTCGTAATTGCTATAGTTTATACTTCTATCACTATTTACGACTTTCTCTAGTTTTCCGACTCGTGTTCGTTTCTGCTTAGTAAAAGTCTATCCAGTTCGACTTCTTCGTTCAAATTTATTGACTTATCTGCGTTTTTAAATTTATTTGCGCTGTTTTTATTATAATTTTTAAACTTTTCATTAGTTTTAAAATGTGTTTTTACGTTTGGCTGATCTGCGCGAGCGTTTTTCCTTAGCATCATCGGCATCGTACTCCACCAATACTGTAAAAAGTTCATTTTTACTTTTCATTTGCTGCGCGATCAGACTATATCTAATTTCGCGTTCGAAATGAGAGATTACTTTTTTTATTATACTATCTCTAGTTCATCGTAATCCTGATCTAACTCTTTCTCGAGTCCGAAAATATATGTTGCGTAATTTACGCGGTTGAATTTTCCTCCTGGACGAAATTCGCTGAATTCAATTTTTCGTTTATTGTTCCGCTGTATCGTTGAAGTCCAGAATCTTTGTTTAGATTTATTAATAAAATCCTCATAATCTACTACGTCATCTTGTTCCAGAAACCACCATTCTTGTGCAGCTTCTTCAAGTGACTGCGAAAGGACACAAGGCAATTCATCCTCATCGGGCTTAGTAAGCATTAGATATTTATCTAAATCAGATAAAAACTTCATCGGTCTTTCATATTCCATACCTTTGAATTTTGGTAAATCAAATTTAATCCGTTTCCCACTATTTTTATTAGAATTCACAGCTTTGTTAGTTTCTAACTGTAATTTAAGCTCTTGGATTTCAAGTTCACCTTTTTCAGCTACTTGGTCCAATTGATTTATGCAATAATTTTTTAATGCATTTAAATCATCAGAATCGACTATTATGTCCACGAAATCATTCATTTTTTTATTTAAATGTTCGTTATCCGATTTTAACGTCTCGTTTTCTAATTTAATATTTTCTATAATATCATTTAAAGATTTAATTTGATTAAAACAGCCTTCGAGATTATCTGATATATAATTTATTTGCTCAGTTAAATCGCGATTAATTATTTCCACTTGCGCCACTTGCGTTCGTGGAGATGCTGACGGATCAAAGATTTTTTGACGGATCATATTTATTATCTAGATAGTTTTGACGCTCGTCTAATAATCTTAATTCTTCAGTTACCGCTTCACGCCATTCTTGCGCTTTTTGCTCTTGGCTTTGCGGTTCGGACGATTCATCTAATGAGCGCATCTGCTCGAAGCATTGACTCGATTGGCCTTTTAAAGACATTTTTATATGATTAATTTAAATGCATTAAATGAATTACACGACTTTTTGATCGCTGTATCGCGATTTTATACACGCCTAGAATCCTTCCTACAAGCTTCCAGAAATGCTATAGAAAAACTTAGTTCCCTTTCACACATATATGTAAGAAAAAAGAATTTGCAGATTAATGAAATTTAATTGTATAATTACTCGATAGATAATTTTTTCATCCTCGAAATGCAATCAGTTATAGTTAGTTCTGCTAATTCAATCCGAACTGACATTCGATCGTATTGAGTTTTCATTGTTTTTTCCATTTTTAAATGAAAAAAGTTTAACAATTATTTTCCTCCTTTAGCGCTTGAATTTCTTGGGCTTGAGTATTTATTTTTTCATATAAAGCTTCGATGTGCGCGTCGATTATTTTTTCGTATAAAGTTTCGATGTGTGATCGTTTTTGAGCTGTGAGATTTCGCTCACCGCCCATTCTATATCAATGACGACATCCTCGAGTCTACCATCGATAATCTCGAAGCGCGAGTCGACATGCTTCTCAATAAATCCCGTTATGATACGCGGGTATCATGGCCTAGTAATTTAATATTAACAATTAATATAACTGCGAGAAACTCAAGAAAGAACTTATAATTAATACTTATATTATATTTAATACCTGTCTATCTACTGTCGCTTAATGGACAGTAGACAGAGGTTTATCTGCTCTCTTTTCCCGGGGTTTAGTGGAAAAGTATATTACTTTTCCACCTTATCCAGGAAAAACACAATTAAGTGTATCTGGTTCGTCGAGAAAGCGCAATGCTTACTCGACTTACCCGAATACAGTGCTATTCAAAGCACAGCGGGTTCGCTGGAGAACGCAATGTTCTCCGAGCTAGCCGCGAGGAAAAGCACACTTGGGTTTTGACACTATTCGAGTTCGTTGCCGCTTGCAATAAGTCAACAACTTGTCGAAAGAGCCACGATATGATAAAGGAAAAGTATAAGAAATTAGCAGAGAAAGGTTTATTGTTTGAAGAAAGCAGATACAAGTTTGCCTCCCTACTCGAGAATCGGCCGTGTTTTTATAGTCTTGTCGCTGCTCGATTTCGGCTTCCCTCTCTCCTTGATTTCTTGTCGGTGTGTCCGCGTATTTGATTGTCCGCGCTTGATTAGCCGGACCTCTCTCTTCTTGCTGGTGTGGCCGCGTACGTGTGTCAGATTCGCACGTCTAGCGGTCGAATTTCTTCTCTCTCGCTCTTATAAGTTCTCTTATTTTCGATTATATTACACGTATAATTCTAATTTATTCCGATGCTTTTAATTATTCTTATTATCGATCAATAATCGCTTCGAATTTGTCTTTAATAATTTTTAATCATAATTCAATAACTGTGATTATCTTATAATTAACGATTGACTTTTAACTATTTTGCAAACAAATGCATTTATTTATATTCATATTTATTATAATGTTTTATTTGTCCTATTCTTAGCGCAATCTTTAATATAAACACTTAACAATTAACTTTATTCTAAAATACTTATAACGATGATTTTAATTTATATTTTAACTATTTATTTATATAAAACGTCACTCTCTTATATGTAACTAAAGGATCATATTTATTTCATGATTTAATTTAAATAATTAGTTAACACTTATGAATGTTACAAGTAGAGCTAAAATGAAACCTATACAGACTACTGTAACTATAAAAATAACTTCTAAAAGTATTCGAACAGTCGCAACTAAAAGAATAGTAGAGGTAAAATGAAATCTATAAAGACTACTATTAAACTAGATTTTAAAGTATTCCAACACCTGCAACTATCAGAATTTTGCGATAAACTGAAACCTATAAGGACTACAATAACTATAAAAATAGCTTTTAAATTATCGGAATAGCTGCAACTATCAGAATAGTAGCGCTAAAATGAAAGCTGTAAAGACGACTGTAACTATAATAATAACTTTTGAAAGTATCCGAACAGCTACAACTATCAAGATAGTAGCGCTAAAATTAAACCAATATACACTACTGTAACTATAATAATAAATTTTTAAAGTATCCAAGCAGATGCAACTATCAGAATAGTAGAGTTTAAATGAAACCTATAGACTCCTGAAACTATAAAAATAACATTTAAAAGTATTCCAACAGCTGCAACTATCAGAATTTTGAGATAAACTGAAACTTACAAAAATCACAGTAGCTATAAAAATAACTTTAAAAGTATCCGAACAATTGCACCTATCAAAATAGTAGCGTTGACTTGGGGGGTGGTATCGGTATTCCTTTTTCGACTCTCTCAGCAGCCTCGGTGTATTACTCGATTCTAAACTCTCATGTAGACCTCATGTAGATGCTCTAACGAAAAAGTTTAATCGCTTATTTTATAGTCTTCGTTTTTTCCGGAAGTATACTACTGAGGGTTGTTTAGGAGGCTTGCTGAGACACTGCTGTTTCCTCATCTAGACTACTGTTCGGTAGTATTGCTGGATGCTTCTCAGGAAATACTAAACCAACTGCAAGTGTTACAGAACTCATGTGTTCGTTTCATGGTGGTTCTTAGGAGGGACGATCATGTCACTCCTTATCCAAGGGCCCTGGGCTGGCTGCGTACTGATACAAGCAGGCAGCATTTCATGGCGTTACTTATGTACAAAATCATGCACATGCATCTCCCAGGCTATCTACGTTGCGTCTTCTCTAGATATGTACCAAGGTATCCCAAGAGGGGAGCGACAAAAAAACTCGCTCCTCCCCTGATGCGCTCTGAGACTGGAAAGCGGTCTTTCCAAGTTTAAGGTGCGCATTTCTGGAATTCATTACCTTCTGAGGTTTCCCTGAGTAGGTTTAAGAACGCAGTTAAGAAATACCTCTTCGAACTCGATTAACATTTCTGTGTGTTAATTTATTATGTGCCGTCCCATATACATCTTCCTTTTATTGGTATGAGTGTATTTAAGAGATGAGTGAGAGGAGTGAATAATACATTTGTAGTGTGAATGTGTTTAGATTTAGCTCCTTGACTGATAGATATATAGACGGTTTTATATTTAAGATTATTTGCTTTGAACGAATTGTTTTATACTAACTGCACACTGTGATATTATTATTAATTATAGGACTGACTTACTGTGATAATTCTCTAGTATTTAAGGCTCTGTAATAGCGACTGTAATATCACCGACGAATAAGTGTGCAATATTATATTTTATTTTATTTTATCCGATTTAATTTTGTATTATCACATTTTTATACAATTTCGTAAGAAACTTGGATATAAATTCATATCTATCTATCTATCTATCTGTCTCTACCTATTTTCACCGTCTCTCGCGACACGCGTTATACCCATTAGTTTCGGCATGGATGGGTTTAATTAACTCTCCATCCAAATCATTTAGTTCAAAGGTATTTGACCCTAGCTGGGCCGTTATGGTATATGTTCCAGCAAATTTCGAAGCGAGCTTATCGCTCAGTCCCTCAGTTGCAGAAGAAAGAATTTTATTCTTCTTCCATACCCTGTCTCCGACTGTAAAACCCGCTGGTCTCCTGCGTGCGTTGTAATATGCCGCCTGTCGGAAGTGCAATTCCTCCGATTTCCAGGTCGCAATGTCACGTAAGCTGATAAGCTCTTGGAATTTCTTTTTCTAGTTTTCCAGAGCCTCGTATTGTTCCTTTTCTAGAGTAATCAGCTTTTTAATCCTTCGGATTGACGAAGGAGGCATCGACTGTCTCCCATAGTTCTGTAGAGCGCCCCCCCCCCCCGCCGAACTATTTACAGCGGTGGTAAACGTAAAGACAAGCTCGGGCAAGTTTTCGTCCCAAGTTTGATGACTTTCTTCAATAAAAGCCACGAGTATCGTCTTTAATGAGCGATACACTCGGTCGACAGGGTTTGCCTGTGGATGGTACAGTGGCATCATAGTATGATTCACACCTATTTCCACTAGAAAGATAATGGCACGATTTTTAAACTGTGCGCCATTATCAGAGAGAGCTCTGGAACCTTACTTCAGGAACTCCATATCTCAGAAAGACACGTTCATTGAGTTCCTTTAGAGATAACCTAGATCCATCACGTGAATAAATCCTAAAAAACCAGGATATACTCATAACCTTTAACAGATTTTGGCAAAAGGCCCATCATATCACCTGCAACCACTTACCATGGTCTGGTGACGATCCTTAGCCCCATAAGCCCTGCGGTCACACGCTGCTTAACCTTGTCTTTATATATTACCGGTCAAAAGTATAAATTGGCGATTCTGGTACCTGGTTTTTCTCTTCCGAAATGACCTGAAGTTGGCTTATCATGTGCGTTCTCGAATAACTTCTTTCCTCTTCTCCATAAGCATGACGAGCTTCCAGGCATCATGATCGCTAATTGCCCCTTCTATAGATTCATCAGGCCTGTAGAAATACAGATAACCCCGACAATCTTGCAACAAGGATTGCCAGTGCGGGACTCTTCAACTTTTTGGAAATACCATTCATCCTGGGTTTCCTTTACTGAGGATATCGCACTAATTAGCAGCGCCTCATCCTCGTACATTCGAGACAATGCATCAGGCGCATTATTGAGCGCGCCTTTCCTGTACTCGACTGTATATAATGTGGCCCTGCAATTCTAGAGCCCATCGAGTTAGTCTGCCTGTTAGATTATGCAAGCTACATAACCAACGAAGGCTGCTATGTTCGGTAATAACCTTACACTCATAGCCCTCGATATATGGCCTAAATTTATTTATTGCCCATACCTCAGTGAGACGTTATCTCTCTGTCACGCTATAGTCTCTATCTATAATCTGAAGAAGCACTGCTCCTAACCCAGTATCGCTAGCATCAGTTTGCACATAAAACTGTACATTAAAATGTGGGTGCTGCAGCACCGGAGCAGTTGCGATAAGCGCTTTGATTTGATCAAAAGCGGCTTGTTGCGCATCGAACTAGTCATACTTTCTAGCTTTTTTGGTCAGCTGGGTGAGTGGCTGAGCGATCGTGGCAAAATATCTTAGAAATTTTCGATACCACGACGCCATGCACAAGAAACTTCTAAGCTGTTTCAAGTTTCATGGTGCTCGATCTTCTCTGGATCGGGTCGAAATCCATCTCGGTTTACTATTACTCCGAGATATTTTGCCTCTTCCTTACAAAATACACTTTTATTCCGGTTGATAGTGAGCCTTGCCTCGTCTACTCGCTTGAGCTCTTATTCAAGCTTAGCCAAATGCTCTTCGATAATAGTTTCAGTAGCTATGATAATATCATCAAGAGATCTGAAAACATAAGTCTCGAGCTCTAGTCCAATCACTCTATCAATGAGTCTTTGGAACGACGGTCTAGCTTGACATAGGCCAAATGGCAATCTTCTATACTGAAATAAGCCCATTTCTGGCACCATAAATGCGGTGTTAGGCCTCGATTCCTTCTTCAACGGAATTTGATGATAAGCGCTGCTCAAGTCAAGCATAGAGATATATCTAACTGACTGAAGCTTGCGCAATATATGATCCATAAACGGCAACTGATATTCATCGAGCTTAGACACCACGTTGACTTTTAGAAAGTCTATGCACATCCGATATTTGCCGCTACTCTTCTTTACCATAACGATAGTGCTTGATCAACCACTATCAGATGGCTCTATCAATCCAGCTTCGAGTAACTCGTGTACTTGACGGTGCATTTCCTCTTCAATCTTCTTTGATACAGGCATTGATATAAGCATGTAATCAAATCACGCACAGGTTTATCTTGGCCCTGAGTTCTAGCGTTTGATTCCGCTATCAAGCGCTGCTGAAACCCTTTGCTTACATCACACCATCGTCTGGCTGCTGCGCAGAACCCAGGCCAAGTTCTCCATTTGTCATGACCATTACTATACCAAATGGCCGGAACACTTGTCAGATAAGTAAAAACCCAGTTTTTAATAAAATAAGATTTATTTCTTGTAACAAAAAATACTTTGTGAAAAATCTTTTTTTTTTAGTTACAGGTCCAGTGTCTACACCCAGAGTTCTAGAGAAAAGAGAATTTTTAGTAATGTTGTTGCAGCAACAAACAGATATTTAAAAAATATTTATTAAAAAATAAATAGGACAGAACTGATTGAGGTTTTCCAGGCTCTGACATTCGACTCGTCAACAGGGAACTCTAGGTATGTTATTTATTCAATAATTTAAAAAGTGTTAACACAATTAAAATATTTTTTTTATATTTTAGATTAAAAAAGAAGTTTTTAAGAAAAAAAGTGAACATTTATTGATGTACAGTGCATTAACATTAAAGCTGTTTTCTGGAAAACATGAAATTTTAAGGTTTGGCGTAACCTACAAGTCCAATGGATTGATCAATTTTTGATGGGATTGGTCTTAAATTGTTCGTAATAGATGTCATTATAGCGCGAAGAACTGTATAAATTAAAATTTTTTAATGTATGCCCGATTATTCGTTTTGGCCCCCTTAAATAAGTATCTAATTGATTAATTAATAGCTCAAACATTGTGAAATATTTACTCTCGCTACATTTAAGAGTACGGTTGATAACAATAATGATTTCTTCTTCACCTTGATCGCTTAATTGAGACAAGATGGCCGCGATTGCAAGGTTACTTGCGCCCGTCCTCAAAGTTTACGACTTGCTACGGTCCGCAAATTTTAATATCATGTTTTTATCAAATAACTGTATAATATTTTCAAAAGATGATTAATGCTCTTCTTCCCATTTATATTTAGTATTCTTTTTTAATAACTTTATTAATGGGATTTATTGCAGTGAATAATTTTTCACGAATTTAATGTAAAAATTTACGCAATCTTGATTTCTAAATGTTTGCAATTGTTTCACGTTTCTTGGTAAAATTGGCGGTAAAATTTTAAATAGATACAGTTTTATCAGGTTCTGGCTTTGAAACGTCAGCTGATATATAGTATTTTAAAAAATTGACTTCCTTTTGAGCAAAATTTGATTTTTTGAAATTTAATCTTAATTTATTTTTTAATAATTTTTTAAATAATGTGTTTAAGTGCACTAAATGTTGCTCGAAAGTCTCCGAAACTATGAATACATCATCGATAAATGCTATTAAAAAACTATCCACGTCGTAAATAGCTCTGTCTAATCCACGAATAACAGCTGCTGAACTTGTTTTTATTCCGACGCTGCTACGTTAATCTCGTAATCTCGATTGTCGCACATAAATGCGGTCAATTTTGTACTTTCTTCCGCAAGCGGAATTTGCCAATAATTGCTAGTTAAATCGAGCATACTCATGTACTTCTTATTTTGACATCTCACGAAAATTTCTTCTACACCTGGAGATGTATCATAGTCATTTATGAGCCTTTCATTTAATTTTCGCGCGTCTAGGCATAGACATACTGAATCGACTTTTTTTTGACAATAACTGTTGGATTGATGTAATGGCTAAAAAATCGTCGTATTTCTCCCAACTTTAACATTTTGTTAATTTCGTCTTTGACTTTGTCTCTATATGCGATTGGAATCGGATACGTCTTATTGAAAGAAGGATTTACCTCTTTCAAATTTAGAGTAAGCGTATAATTGGTTGATAACCCTGGTTTCTTTTTAAATACATCTTTATAGTATTCAATGAGTTTAATAATTTTACTTTTTTGATCATTATTTATTTTTTTACATGAATAGATTTTATCGTAAATTTCTCTTTTTGTAATTTTATACGATTAATCGTAATTTTTCGAAAATTTCGTCTTCTTTTTCGCGACTTCCTTTATACTTGAACGTTTCTTTATCAAAGTTTTCGCTAAATTCTATCCGTCTAGCTGCGCATTCATCAGTATTTACTGTTACGCCTACTTATAGTATTATTTCATATTTTTTATTAATTGTAAAATATATCTCATTGAACCTTGTATCTATTAGCATCTCTAAAGATTTTAGAGCATTATAACCAATTATATACTCGTTTATTAGTTTAGGCACTACTATGTAAATTATAGCCATTGTCGATTTACCTAATTTTTTTTTTAATAATTTTTGTATTCGAAGTCGAGCGGCGACTCCTGTTACTTCTTTAATTATTTTACTGCTTATAGGTAAAGAAGGCCGATCTTTTAATTTATCGTAATTATCGTAGTAAAACTCTTCCGATAGGCAAGTTTTTTTCGCTGCCTGAATCTATTGAAGCTTTGATCCCTTTTTAATCACTTCTATTTCAATTTAGATTTCGAGGCAGCGTATGACATCAATATTTATGCCTTCTGGCTCGATATCGAAAAGCATTGAAAAATTAAAGCTATGTTTATTTCATTTTCGAAATCATTATATTTGTTGTAATAAATAAGAGCGAGTCGACATGCGCGACCTAGAGCGTTGAGAGCTAGTGAGGTTGTTAAGCGTGAGGTCGAAGAAAGAGGCACGAGTAGAGTCGGTAGCGGCACGAGTAAGCGTGTGGACGTGGATACCGAAAGAGAAGTTTTTAGGGAACGAGAGTGGTAGATACGAGTGCGAGGATTGGACTCGAGAAGGTGACGGGGGCTGACGAGCCGATATATCGTGTGCGGGAAGGCGAATGTGTATTTTAATTTAAAGAACAATTAATTACCTTTTAATACTGATTGCTGAAATTCTGATCCACTACACTCTCACTCTATTCAAGTCAGTTTGGACTAAAGGATAATATATTGAACATTATTAGCGCTACTTACGATTGACTCTAGTTTTCCAAATTCTCGTTATTGCTTTCGAAAAGTAACTTATCTAATTCTGCCTCCTCGTCTAAGTTTAACGAGCCTCTTTGGCTTTTGTTGTTAAATTTAGATGGTTTATTTGTATTAAAGTTACAATTTCTCGTCTTGTTTGAAACGACTTTTTACGCGTTTACGTGACTTTTGTTTCCTAATTTTAATGCATTTACTTGGTGCTTTCTTT
>UELV01137753.1:0-12257 GCA_900490015.1 Megastigmus stigmatizans
CTGTAACAATCTGAATAAACGAAACAACTTTTGTACTTATGGTTTTTTCATATAAATGCATTCTCGACGAGTAAATACATAGAACGCATTATGCAAATGACGTCACATATAAACAACTGCCATATTTATTTATTATGACCGAAATAAATTGTTAAACCACTCATGTCTCAAGAGCAACTATCGATGACCACGATAGGATAGTTTGAAGCATTATTTTATAAATTTATCGAAGCCAAATTCACGTTTCAAAAAAAAATCGACTGGTAAAATTTGCATTTTTTGTTGAAAAACATTAAAAAACTATTGTTTAAACTGTTTTTTACGTCAATATGATCTCGAATTCGAAAAGATCGGACCCAAAAACGTTAGGAAAGATGCTTTGCAATAATATTAAATTACTTATTCGATATAAATTATTAGGCCGAAAGTAGCGACGAATTTTGGTCAAGTTGGGCATTAAAGGGTTAATACAATATCTCTTGAAGTATATGAAAAAAATATCCATATCTTTGACTATTACAAACCAAAAATCTGAAAAACGCTAATATCTTTAAAACTTATTAACTAATGTTTGAAAAAAATATGCAGCTCTCTAGGTAAAAAAACCCGCTGCTTATATATAAAATTTTGAAAAGATTAGAGCAGTTTTCCTCCTCCTGTTATCCTGTTATCCTGTTATCGAATGCCATAGAAAATCGATTTTTTTCGTAATATCATTATTACCTCATAACCTGTATTTTGAGATACACATAAGTAATCACGTCAATTTTTGTACTAATAATGTTAAAAAATGTTTTTGAGCATTTTTGAAAACAATTTTTTTCGGTAATACAAAAATTAAAAATGCATATAAGAAATTGTAGAGTAGTTAGAGTATTTCTATGTGTTCCGTTGACTTTTTGTTTTCTTGTTTTATTTTATCTAAATTTAGTGAGATTGCAATCTTCAATCTAATATGAAGGGGCTTTCTAGGTTACTCGTTAGTAATTAGATGAACGACTAATCTTAGTACTTATTAAAGCACATATTATTACTTACTTATTAAAAATATAATAGCTTCATAATTTTAGATATTAGATTGTTCTAAAATGCCTATAAAATCAAGAATCATTCTGTTCGTTACGTATAAGTTACTATACATATACGTAAAAGATGGCTAGGCGTATCATTTATTCTCATTATGAGGACGTAAGAAATGATCTAAGTTTCAAAATGGCTGTTCAAAGTTTCACCACGATCGTAATTTTTGATCAGTTAAGCAGACAACAGGATTTTATGCCCAAAGAGGTTCATTTTCATAGAAACGTAAATTTTTCATACTTTGTTATTTTTTCATAAACTACAGTTTTATGTAAGTATCGGATGTATACATCATATATAGGTATAACAAAATCATTAAATCTATCGAATGAAATAATCAGTTGTTATTATTCTCACCTTTATCCTTGGTTTCTTTTTCGCGAACGGCAGTCATAATAGCTTCGAAGCTGCTGTTCATAGCAGCTTTAGTTACAAAAAATCGAAGATACGCTTCGTTCCCTTTACTAGTGACAAGCTCCGCGATGCTACCGCAAAAATTAGAATTGAGAGATGGATTATTTAACATCGATGGCTCTTTGTCGTAGATCTGCACGTAATTGATGTCGCACTCGTTTGGCTTATCAAGATGAAATTGAGGGAACGTTATTTGAATCTGAAAAAAAGCCAAAAAATTATGAATTGCAATCTATTCTAAATAAAGAAAAATACCGTCAATGCGTTTCATTAGAGATTAGTTATGATATTAAATTACATAATATTTCGCATACTTCGCTAATCTAAGCTTATAATTTTATCGCAAACAAGGACAGTGCTGGAATGTAACATAACCGAATAATCTTTTATACCAAATCGTCATTAAATTAAATTAAATATACATAATCATATATGAATGTATTCGTTTATATAATGGGTAAATATGTTTATGGACGAGCGATTGTTTATTCAGAAATGGAAAGCTATTAGATAAATAAACCTGGAATTAATTAATACTTCTTTCACAGGCGATTTTCGTGAACCTTCTCGTATGTGTGAATGTGCGAACAGATGTATATGAACACCGTAATTACGCTAGCAGTGCACTAATCGTTGCGAGTGCTAATGCGCACGTTGCATACACATAGTACTTATATACCATTACTGCAATTTGCACAACAGTTAATAATAATTTCGCATAACACAGCCAATAAAGAGTTTATATTACGAATGCGGAATGTTTGGGGGCAGGCGAATGATTGATTAACATCATTGATTGTCTGAATCGTGTTCCGGAATCCGTAAAGGTATACGTTAAGTCAGTTCGATTTACCACTCCCTTCTGATTCGGCTGACACCATTGAGCCGCTTTATAGTTATGTTTACGCGCCCACTCGCCTTTAAGCTATTAATCCTGTCGTGACCTGCCCTCACTTCCCGCCGCGGCCATTATGACCCTGCGCTGCTTTCGCCTTTGAGCTACATATATTAAGCTCCATGTGCGCTTGAACCTCTAAACTGATTTATAATTTTAACCTACGCTTTTAGCCTCGTGACTCCTGCACCCCAACGTTATACGACACTCAAATGAACTTATCCCCGAGTCCAGCCGAGACTAGTATGGATATCTTGAAAAATTCCGCAACATGTTCTTATTAAATTATTGCGTTTATATGGAGTGCAAGTGAAATTCTATGTTTTCATGGATTTGTATATCACATACATATATATCAATTATTTTTATTATTTAACATTTGAAAACTATTACTGAATAAAATTATTTCTGTATTAAGCTGAATGTTCCAATTTCTACTCGCGGCAATATTTCTACTAACTTCGTTTTTTTTATGTTATTACAAATATTAAATGTATTACTGAACTATTAAAACATTTGCAGAAGCATTTAATCAATTCAAAAGTAGTACTTTTAAGGCTATGGAATAAAGGCAACATCTATACTACAACAGAAAAAATACTATGTGAGCTGCAATGGGTACTAAGTGAGCAGAAATTGGAACAATTATAATACAGGATTTTTTAATTAACTGCATATTCAGATAGTTTAATACTTATTTCCTTTGTAAACTTTTTTAATCTCTTAAAAGTTGAGGAAGCTATGGAAATGCTGTACAAGTGGGGAAACATTTTAAAAGTAATTTTTTGCACTTTACACTACTAATTGTCGTACGAAAACTTTGCAGTAATAAACATTATAACTTATTTATCTATCTGTCTACGTTATGCATTTTGACTAAAAAATTAAATTTAGTATTCTTGACAGTTGGAATATATTTTATGCAATATATTTTAGATATACATATTGTCAAAATTACTCGTTTATTGAGTAAATCTGAAATATAAGATAAATTAAAAGAAAAAAAGAACAAGTTTTTTCGTTACAATAGACAATCACTTAACTTAATGCGTGAAAGTAATGGGTTACTATATCCCGTTGAAAAATATATCGAGTTTGCGAATGTAAAGTAGAATACAAGTAAATAAAGCAATCTCAATAAACATTCAGCTGTGGGACGCATGAAAATTCCGGGAAAGCCTTGGGAAAAGAAAACTTCATAAACAGAGCGTGTGACCAAACTTCGTTTCGAAGCTAGAGTAGCCAATAGCCACGAAGCGACTCCCTGCAGGGAATACAAAGCGCGGCGGCAAGCGTTTGGCCACTCCCGGCACTTCCACGGGCGTATTGCGAGGAATCATTGAACTTTACGCGATCCTTTTTTGCGACCGAATGAGCTGATTTACATAGCGACATCCGAAAACCTGCTGCATATAAACACAAACGCATTGAAACTTGACTTTTACCGTGAATTAAATTCTTTTTAAAGAGGATTCAATAAATGGACGCTTTAATTGGTTATTACTCGTTGTACTTTATATTTATACATTAATATTGTTATATATCGGTGTCAGGTAGAGAATTTAAATAAATACAGTCATTTGAATATTCCATCTATCTCTTTATTATATAAATGAGAGAATACTCTCCGTGGCGTACCGACATGTGCTCGCTCCGACGACGTGTCGACGACTGCCTTTTAGGCATACAATATTCTGGAACGTCACACTCTCATACACATGTTTACAAATATAGAGCGTCGCACTTATATAATATTTGAAACTACTACAAATATATTTTTTAATTTTGAAATGATTAAGTATACGTTGTGAAAAGTTGACACGACTTTTTTTTAGCTAAAAATAAAAACACGTTTCTAGCTATGAGTTTCCATTATAAGAATATTATTAATTATATATAAGGTTTCCTGATAAATAAATCATATATATTGCATATACAATTTATTATTTACGTTCCCAGTAGTTTAGATATGAATATTTTTAATAATCCCATTATATTTATTCAATATCAATGTTTTTACTGTATAGCAAGCACATTTAATAAAAATTATAAATAAAAAATATTATATATCGGAACTGTTCGGCAATATATTAAGCGATTATTTATTTTAAACAAATCGGCAGTCTGACTCGAGCTGTCCAAGCGTATTCATAGAGTTCAATAAAGAGTCAGTTTATTTGAAATTAAACAGCTTTATAATTTCTCCCGTTTACGCCTCTGGTCGTGTGAGAGAACAATATATATAAGTATTCTTATATATGAATATATATGTAGACTGTAAATTTGAATCGCAACATTAGATTTTTAAATGATTTATACGTGTAAGTAGAAGCAAATGAGTAGAGATAGACAAAATTTTCAATTAATTTTTTTTCAACTTTCCCGTCATATAAGAGGGTCAGATTTTTTTAACATTAATATTTCTTCATACGTTTTCTCTAAAGATTTCATTTTGATCTCGTCGGATACTTCTAACAAATTATCTCCATTATCTTATACATAAATATTTTTATTCTTTTATTATTTTATTTGTGTAAAGGAAGAGCTATAGTAGCTTTAAGCCACTTTGAGCCGGTGAATATCATTAAATAAGACTCATCATCATATAACAACATCAAACTTAAATATAAATTTTTTTTCAACTTTTGTAGGATTGAAAATTATATTTTTAAGCAATACCTACCTATTATATAATCGAATCTACGAACTTTTCATTTTCATCCAAAACTGTATTATAATATTGATAAAATATAGAATGTACAAAGTGTACCATTATAAGAAACACTTAAAAGCACATAAGGTGAAAGACCCTGCGAATTGACACTTAAGAACATGTACTAGTGATGAGACACCCCCAGTGTCTGGACGATTTCCTTGGTTGTGATTGGACGAACGCGTCCAGACACTAGTGCTGTCCATTCATTAGTCGTGTTCAGTCACTGGGTCATTTACCTTAAACGAATCTCATCTGAAATTTTTAATTTTAATATAAATGACAATTGTTATATCTCAAATAAATGAATGAACAGCGATGTAGCCATTTAAACATATTATGTATTAATATTAAAACAAAAAAATTGAGATATGATTCATTTGTGTTTCTTATGCTCCTTATAATGCAACATTTTAAACATGATATTTTATCATAGTTATCAATTTTATGTTTTCAACGTACGCGAAAACAATTGTATAATATATAATCTAAATTATTGTGTTTATATACGATTATAATGATTATATATAATTATATATAACCATATAAAGTCGTATATAAGTTCAAGAACGAAAAAAAGTGTGCATATATATAGCATGGTGTTCATAAAATTAGAAAAGATTGTCAATCAAGTGAAGTTTTAGTTCCACTTATACCTTGAATCCTGCGACTTCTCTAGTGCAGCAAAAAAACAAATCTCCACCTATCGGCAACGATACGCACTGCGTGAAGACCATATCGCCGGTTCAGCGGAAAAAAGTTCTATTTGAATTATGCGATTGCATAAAATTATATCTAACGATTACAGTTTTATCTTTTCAACTTTGAATTAGAAATATTATTTTACTCTGCTGATAGCTATAATTCCAAAGTAAATAAACGAAACGGGCTATGCTATCAATTTTTATTATATTATATAAATGACGTTTCGGTTACTTTTTTTTGCGTAACCCTTCTCAAGTAAAAAAAAAAAACTTTTTATGACGGACAAACGAGGTCTCATATTTGCAATAAACATGTTAAAATATATTTATCTTGCCTGTAATGTATCGTTTAAAAAGCGTCAATCAATAATTTAACATATTATTGCTAATGACAGCATAGCCAGTCGTTTCATTTATTTACTTTAACTTTAAATTAGTAGAACTGCATCAATGTGAAGTTTTATATAAAAGGAGGATGCCCACGAGATAGGAACAAAAAGTAGAGCCTAAGAGCAAAGTACGAAACCTACGTCATTATTTAAAACACCAAAAGACAATAAATTTAAAAAAAAAGAAAGTTGATGAATCAGATCAGATTGTCCTTTACTAATATATGTTTTTTCAGGGTTAAATATAAGTTTATTTCAGATTCTGCGGGGGTGATTATAAACAAGGGCAATCTGATTGCCCATTAATATTGATTACACTGTAAGACCAATAGAAAAATCTTTGTCAGTTTAAAGTTGATGAATACATAATTGAAAATCAGTGTCTTTGGACACTCGTCCGTTTTTACTTCCGTGTATTAAACATAAGACATAATCAACTCGGCCTTTTTTCATATATTTCCCTTTAAGTAACTGAGTTAATTTTTTTCTAAATTAAATGTCTTTTCATACTATAAAGGATAGTACAAGTTTCGTACGCTGCTCTTACAATTTTATTAAAAGCATGAGGTATGAGCATACTCCTTTTATATTAAAACCTTCCTCGAACGTCAACACTATACTTACAAGGGGAGGCCAAGTACTCCGGGAAACCGGTTTTGATGAAACTTTACAGAGACATTCTTCATCGAATTCAATCGAAAATATCAGATACGTGTCTCGTAATTTAGTCAAACGGGATTTTTAATTTTTATTTAGATTCAATTTTTTTTTACGTTTTCATCATTTTAATAATTATCTTTAATTGCAACCTTATTTCCCGTGTAATATCTTAACTTTTTTACTTATTAAACCAAACTGACACCATGCTTGCTGCTGGTATTGCTGGTATTGTTAAAGAACGAGGAAATTATAAAGAACAAAGCGCGCGACGTTTTTATCGTGTCTGTATATGCCTGTATATTCAGAGTGACGTGAATGTTAAAGTGCCCAGCGCTAATCCCCTTACTTAGTATTCGAGTCTTTGTGCGAAATTACACTTTTCAAAGCTATTGCTGGACCAAATGCCACTTTTAAGCTGTCGCTACATCTTCGTTTCATGTTTAATCATTGTTGATCGTTTATCCAAAGTACTATGTGAATTATACAAAATATTTACTAGAATGAACTTTAAATGGTTAATCGTCGGGTCCGTCAAGTATTTTTAAAGCTATGTTGGACTGTTATATACTAGCAGATAATGTGAAATTAATAAAAGTAATAATTTGACAACTAAAGCGAATTATTTCGTAATCAAAGAACCATAATTTGTGTTTAACTTAGAGTACCCAGTTAAAAATAACTAAATCATAAAAAGCGTTCCTAAATGATGTATAATAATAGATTAAAACATTTTTAGATAAAAATGATAAAAAACATACTTGACTATTTGATATGTGTTTTCACAACTTCCTACTCTCTACATGTGTCACATTTTAAATTGGATGACTGTTTATTTTGATTATTTCAACAACAATTTTTCGATATGTAAAATGCTTTTTCTAATCGATCGATGAATTAAGAAAATATGTATGAAAATATTTAATATGTTTTAGTTAATAGTTAAATTTTTTAAAGAAATTTATTAATATTAATTATTAATTCTCATTAATTTATGCAACAATATATTGATGAGGTTTAGTAAAAAAGCATACTTGCCTGTTTTATACCTTTTTTGAAAAAGTTTTTTTGATTGTTATCTATAATTTTGATAATTTTTTTTTAACATTTTCTGCAATGTATATTGTCCTTATAATAAAGGTTTTAAGACATCCATCATTTTTCATTTATTTTGATAAAATGGGCCTTAACTGAGGCCTCAAATCCCATTTAACTAAATATCAAGACACATGTATCACATATTTTTAATCAAAGAATGTCTCTGTAAAGTTTCATCAAAATCTATTTTCCGGAACCCTTGACTTCCACTTGTTAAATAAAAAAAAATCTTTGATATGCTTGTGAACCAAAATTAATTTCCACGACCATTTTCTAGACCACAAATTCAGATCGAACCTTTCCAAAATTAAAGTTTCAGATAAAACCTTTTCCAACCAAGTCGACTATATATATACACGATCATGTATATAATTATATATGAGGGCCTACAATTGAAAAGGTCCGTACATAGCACGATTTTGCTAAATAAGTATTTCCTAATCTATGCGTACTATATACTATAATGGATATTCCTTTAGTTATATAATAATCAGCATAATGTATATGGAGAAATCACGCTATATGCCCTTGCAAGAGTTGTAATTTAGAATAGACCATACAATACCGTGTATTATAAGAATATTTTTATGTTCTTTATTACATATATTTAATTTACTCGTGTCTATTTCTTCTTAAGGCTCGATAGAGACTTATACTTTATTATTATACTTTATTAATTTACACGCTACGAGAAAGAATGTATTAATAAAATACGTTCGAAAGATTATACAATATATAATATTTTTCCATAAATGATTCACCGTCAATACTAAATACTTAATTTATTCAATGTTTTCAATAACACATTTCCATCTTTCAACTTTCAATTATCATAACTTAAATTAAAACGTTCTTATAATTCTAACATATTATTTAAAGTAATACTTAATTCCAGTCCATAGCTAAAAATTTATTCTTTAACTCTATAAATTTAATTTAATATAGTATTAATTCTTAAATGGATCTACTATATTCATATATAGGGCAAAAAATTTAGATTACGAAATATGCAAACTGAAATAAGAAATTATTCTATCAGAGAGATAGAAGCTTTTGTTTACCTTCCAGCCATTCGGTACCGTAATATTCCATATGCAGTCCAATTCCGTCCCGTGTTCTGCTGCCGCTTTTTTCCTGTCCGCAATTTCAGATGTTTTAATTTCGTACTCGGTTGCGTTGATTACATTCAGTATGCACTCCTCCGTTTCGGGTGTCTTAACTTGAAAAATTCAATCTAAGATTAAAGCAAATGAAGGCCAAATACTCGTGCATATTAGTAATATGGGATAAGCATATATCAATTTATATATAAATTTCGTAAAATGGTAAATATTCGCGATATTAAAAACTTGAGTGCTTTGCATCAAATAATTTAAATGTTTCCATGTATAGATGTTTCGCTTGCATGACTGTTCCATTCATAAAACTCGGATACTGACAACACTTTCGCCATAAGGGCATAAAATGCTTCGGAACCATCTCTGAATGGCATGCTTTTAGCAGCCCTCCAAGCTTACTGCTCCTCAACAATAGCATGAATTATGAACTTTTAAAAAGAAATAAACAGCTTATACTATTGCGCATGCAATGTCGTATATCGTAAAAGAAATATTAAATGCGAGAGCTTACAGAGCTACGAAAGCATTCCGACCGAGCAATAGTTTTAGAGTTATTGATTATTCCGAGTAGAATCGTAAAATAGTTATTGAATAAAAGAAATATAGGGAAAGGCAAAGATGGGCGAAGCAAGAGAGATTGAAAGGCTTATACCTGCTGGCCTGGGCACCATACTCCACACGGCGCGGAATCCCTTGTCCTCTATGGTATTGTCACTGCGAAAGTGGAGCCAGAGATACCTCGAGCTCGATGTGATTTCGGGGAAGGGAAAGTCCCGGCAGAACTTGCCGATGAGCCGGGAGTAGCCGTACTTGCCGTCTCGCACCTCCAAGTAGTCGTAACTGCATTGGTCCTGAATTTCCAGTTTGAAGTTGTCACGGAACTCGACTTTGAGCACCATTCCGGGATCAGCTGAAACACCAGACGAAGTTGCCATTTATATCATTGCATTATAAAAATTCAGATTCATTTGTAGAAATACTAATTTTAATTATATATAATTTTTGCGATTCGAAGGTAGACGGCTTATCAAAATTTGCATACGTATATATTCGATTTTACTTTTTTCTTTGATCCAGAATTCAAGTGATGATAAAACACGTTTCAAATATGGAAGGGCAATACGGTATTGCTAAAGTACCCCTTTCTAATTTTCTCGAATTAAAGAAAAAAAATTCAAGACTTAAAAATGTATATCGCACAGTGAGTTTAAAAGTTCTTGCCTGTTCATATTTGACTCTATCCAATTTAATTTCAAAGAGTTTGATAATTAAATTTGCAGAAATATCTCTCAGTTATATGAGTACAAGGAACATTTGGTCGATATCGTGCTTGAAATATGGTATCGGCCAATTATTTTTCAAAGATGTAACGCGCGCTACTGCCGCAGCAATATCATGCGGAATGCTTGTGTTTCGCAAGGGACTCGAACGATTTAATCCCATGAGCAAACAGATTTGTCACTTGGCAAGAGCTGCAATGTTTACGAAACCTTAGCGTCCGTGCATATTTTACGAGGAGCCGCAGACTTCGATCCCCGTGTTCAATCGATTGAACGGGGGTTCGGCTGTTGGGTCGACGACGACAAAAAAACAGGACCAAAAGAGAGACGCGGGTAAAATCCAGCGGATGACGAAGTAAAGCTACGGGGCCTATAGGTAACGGAGAGGATAATGCAAACGGGATTGTTACGGTGAGTAGGGGAGAAGGGGAGGAAGGGGGGAACTTTACTTCCTTGGCACGTACGCGGCTTATCTGAGAATTATTCATCGAGCACTGATCGTTAGGATTCACTTTATCTCACGAGGTGATAATGTAAGCGCAGCCACAATTTCCCGTTCGGTTTAAAGTGTGCCATGGGAAAAGGCGAAAGAAAAGAAAGCACAAACGAAGCGTCCACATCGTTGTCGAGCTTCCGAAAAATAACCGTTATCGAGGAGATCGAATTGCCTAAAAGATTTTATAGGGTTCAAAGGAGGACGGAAAATGAATTTCAATGCAGTTTCCGCCTCGGTCCTCGAAATTTAAGAAGAAATTTTTTCGCGTAAAGTGGTAATATGAAACATGACGGTTTCGCTAGAATACTTTGAAAACTTGGTGGTTAGTGAGCTGATCGATATAATAAGATAAGGAAGGCGAGGCTGGAAAAAGAAATCGTCGGGAACATTTTTGGGCACTTTCATTCCTGCACACTTTATATAATGTACGTATTTTGCCGCAAATTTTAGAATAGGAACCATTTTAAAAATTCTCATTTTAGATTGGTTGATAATTTAGGGTTACTCGAATAAAATCGAATTTAAAGTATGTGACTCTATCCCTTGCAATTGGAAGCGAGGAAATAGCTGTTGAAAGATTTACTTATAATTTAAATTTTTATAAAATTATTGTTACTGAATTATACTTTTACTTTTACGCTTCAAAAATAACGAGAGTAAGTTTTATATTGGAACTTCCATGATATTTTTAGCTAATCTTCATTCAGCATATTTAGATGTTCTTCCTCTTTTCGTTTATTTCGATTTTATTATTACATCCACGAGTTCCCTTATTTCAGAATTTACTCTTTTCCATACATAAAATTTACTTCTTTTTGTTAGATGAGTACTCAATAAAATTGATGAGCTAAGACTTATTTCTTTTTGTGAGTTAAGACTAATTTTTAAATTAATATTTTAACGATTGCTGCCACCTTTTTCTAAATTCTAAAACTTATTCAAAGAATTTTTTTAAATAAAAACTTTTGCCCTTTCCTGCATCGGAAAATACTACATTTCTAGTTTTCATATTTTAGTTTTGCATACATGCATTCACAATAATAGTTAAAATATTTAAAATTGCTCATTTATTTTGAAAAATATTTTAGTTAATATTATTTTTTTAAATATAAAACTTAAATTGAAATTGTTGATCTCGACGGACTAAATAGAAACTTTCATAGTTTGTGTTACTGGTGTACTGCTTCAATACTATGTAGTCATTTGAAGCTCAACCATAGTAAAACAAAGAAAATAAAATTTAATAAAATTCGAAATAACGAAAATATGATAAAGTTATAAAATAGTTTCAGGTCCGCCCTGAAGAGGTGAACTTCAATGTTAGGAGTCGTTGGCATCCAATTGTTAACAACACGATTAAATCCCGAAAAAACCCTCATTACAATGTATAATCATCATCGTGAAAGCTTCAAG
>UELV01137779.1:0-10165 GCA_900490015.1 Megastigmus stigmatizans
TTGCTGTGCACCGGCACAGCACTGTATACACCATGTAGGTCGCGCGAGTAAACACGCACCGGCGCACAGTGGTCGAATTTGCCAAAAACCTGGCCAAACGTAAATTTTTGAAGTATTTCCTAACGCTATACCAACATGATTTATGTATTATATTTTTTTTTTTTGGAAAATTATTCACTTTTTCTGAAAAAACCGCTATAACTTTTATAAATCGATCTTTAGACCAATTCTGTCTACGGAATTTGAAAGACGAGACTTTAAACTATCAGGAACATTGGAGTTAAAATTTTTCTAGGACGTTTACAGAAAAAGTTACATTGTCGAAAGTCGAGAAGAATTCAGAATTAATGGGTTAAATTTTACATATTATGTCTTCATGTCCCCATGATCATAATACCACTCTTAGCATTTAAAATATAGAAGTTTTAACCATATATTTAAACTCAGCGACCTGAAAAACCTAAGAATACGACTTTTCATTATGAAATTAGCGGAGAATATTTGTAGTGTTGGCCAGGTTTTTAGCAAATTCGACCACTGTGCGGCGTGTTTACTTCGGAGACAAGGCGAGTCTTCGGGTATAGCCGAGCTATACACGCGGCTGGTTGAATTTAATATTCGCCGGAATATTATATTCGGGTGAAAAATATGCGAACGTTCGTAACGTTCGACGTTCGTTCGATTCTCACTCGGCATTGTTTGAATTTGGATTGAAGTGTACGCGTTCGACGGTGTCGACCGGCGTGCACACCCTAACACCTCGCGGGATTATTGTACTTATTTTTCTGTGGACGAATAAACGTCTAATCTTTTTATACCTCTGAATCGCTGACTCGCGTGATTTATTTATTAGCCGTTGATCGTGTTCGAGTCCCGGATACCGCCATTCTCCGCGGGACTTGCAGCCGATTGCTGCAAGTCATACGGTGAGCGGCCGAACCCGGCAAGGAGAGCCGGTGGTGCGTGTGTGAGAGTACACAAGCACACGTAGACACACCGAGATAAAAGTGAGAGCATGGAGCTCTCACGTTGCAACAGGCCGCGGCTACTCATGGTGTGAGTTGCCGTCGGGCGTGCTCGGTACGCCCCGGGGTGAGTACTTGCCGAGTGGTTACTCCCCCAAAATACCATGTTACAAGCTATAAGGTTTTAAATATTTAAAATAATGCGTAAATAAAAATTTCTTATATTTCTTGTGCAATAAAAATATTGTGTAAAGTATTCTTCTGAAACTTATTATAATATTTACAAAAAAAATTTTAATTCTTGATAATATTATTGATTGAATATTATCAAAATTATGCTTATTGATTATTGTGTTTCAGTTCCTTAAAAATTTCTGAAATCTATGAAAAAAACCTTTCCAAAAAAAGTATAAAGCAGGCAAGTATACTTTTTTACCAAACCTCATTAATATTGTTGAATAATAAAAGTAAATAATAAAATACTTTTACACTACCTTTAATTGTTAATATTCTACTGTCACTTTTTTAAAATAAATAATTATTATTATTATTTTCCCTCATTCGTTTAGCTTCATTCTAAACTTTATTAGTATAATAACATTAAATTAGAGTTTTCAATTAAATACAATCTATTCTTTGTTTATTTAGATCTATATATTAATTTATTTTATTTATTACAGGTTCTCCAAATGAAGTGTCAAAGCATGCCTTAATTGTAGAGCCACAAGCAGAATTTTCTCAACCCTCAGCGATACCACAAAGTGACAGTGGTGATTTAAAAAAAGATGTAGTAGCTGATTCAACACCTTTTACGGATGTATTTGATTTAAAATCAAAAAAAGTGATTGATGCAAATACAAATAAAGATGTTATTATTGTACTTAAGTATTGTATTGTTATTATTATACTATTTATTGAAATAAATTATTTATTTATAATATTTAGATAGTAAACAGTGCTGTTTTATTTTAGATTTTTTAATTTTAATTACGTTTTTACTTCATTAGAAAATAAAAAGTACCGTAGAAACTATTTTTATTCTGCTACTAATTTTATGGTTATGTACTAATAGGACATAATAATTCGTACTAAGGGAAAATGACTTTTCTTTGGTTACTTATTGGTACAAATAGAACCTTTCTGATTTTCATTTATTTTATCAATAATTGATTAAAAAAATATATGTTCTAAAGCTTTTCTCAATAGATAATGGCTAGAACTTTAAAATTTTGAAAAAAAAAATAGCTTAAACCAATTACTTAACTGTAACTAGCAATATACTGCCTTTGCATCCTTAATTGGTTACTTAATGGTACATTTACCTTATTAACTGCGACATTTATTAACTAAAATCGATATGAACAATTTGTTTTATGCTACTCATTAATGTGTTTCAGACTCTTAAAAAGTTCTGAAATCTATGAAAAAAACCTTTCTAAAAAAATATAAAACGGACAAGTATGCTTTATTACCAAACTTCATCAATATTTGTAATTAGTATTCAGACTTAAATTGTGTGAAGGGGTCACTCCCGTTGAAGTTTATTAATAAATCAATAGATAAATTAAAACTATTCTTCAATAATAAATAAATAATAAAATACTCTTAGGCTACCATTCATTGTTAACATTCTACTATCACTTTTTTCAATAAATCTTTAGTATTATTTGATCTCTTTCATTATTATTTTCCCTCATACATTTAATTTCATTCTAAAATTTTTTCTTACACTACGTTTAATTTTGTTCATATTTTACAAAATCACAATAAAATGATATCAATTGGTTCTTTTTCCAATAAAAATCCACATTAAACTTGAGTTTTTAATTAAATACTATCAATTCTTTATTTATTTAGATAATTTTTCCATTTTTTTGTCAATGACCAATTTAAACTAAAGAAAGTTGTGAAATCAATTGAGCAACTGTCAAGTATTCTTTTTGTCTTAATAATTTTATATAATTACACAGGCCCACAAAAGTATTCTCAGTGTAGATAAACTGTTTTAATATAGTAAAACCCGGTTTTAATGTCATTTTAATCAAATTTAAAGCAAATTTTGACTTTTCGCAGTTTTCAGCCTTTTCACCGCCGTATGGTGGGTTGGAATTTCATTAAAAAAAAAATTTGAAACATGGTTTTCGATGTATTTTTTTTCCGTAGAACTCGATTCTGAGGTCAAAAAAATTAAATTTTTCTTTATTTATTTTTAATCTAAGAAAAACCACGAAAAAATCGAAAAAAATGAGGTTTTTCATGGAAAACCCCAAAATATGTAGCTGGACCCTATTTTTTTATTGCAAATTCCGATTCAGCGTCGAAAAATACACAAGAAATCATAGGTCTGGTTAACTGAACAGACCTTTTTATTTTTTCTGTGGGCCTGTGTTATTAATTGTTTATTTAAATCCATTTAATTAATTAATTTATAGAGTTCATCGTTTACATCAGCATGAATCTGCTGTTTCCGAGGCTACTTTTTTTCAGACCTTCGGTTCTGTACGAAGTGTGAAACAGAGTTTTTTTTTTGGTCGGTTACTTCGCATTTTGTACACTACATGGAAGTCGAACTTTCTGCTCCCTCTACTACTTTACTTTTTCTCTCTCTATAGGAACCTTAAATTGAATTGTAATTTTGCCTATCAATTTTCGACTAAGGCACATAACATTGCAGTACCTTACAATTTTGCCTATCTTTTTTAAAGATGGGATTGGTCCTTGACATAACATATCTAGACAGTCTTTCATTAAATTGTTGAGTTCGCCAATCATATTATTAGCATTAACTTGTTGAGTTTGCTGACCATTTCCTTCTAATTCAATGTGCTCCTTGTCTAGCATTGATTTTATCAATCTTGATGACAACAAATTTGCCGCAGTCTCAATATAAGCACCAAAATAAAATGGGCTTCAACTTGGGTATGATGCCTCTTTAATTTTTTTAGTAATCTTGATAATTCATCTGCTACAGCTATTAAATTATTTTAAAAAATTTTAATATTTTTAGATTATTGGTACACTAATTGTGCAGGTAATAAGTCGCTCCATCCAGAATAACACATTCCCAATTTTATAAAATATCTTTAATCTTAAAAAATAACTATGAACATACTTGGCGGCCCGTCTGCAGGCAATTTATCATCCGTTCATCCGGGTTCATCCGGGTCTCAGGTGGCCCTCAAAAGACAGAAAGCCACCAACATCCAGAAGATCCCTGCTGTCCGGGTGTCGGATGACGGAAGGGGCGCTAGGCCTACCGCAATACGCGCCCCGGAAGAAGCCGAGCCCAGACCAGGCACGAACCAAGTACAGCAGGAGGCGGGCTGGGAAACAGTCCAGCGGAAGACGAAGAAGAAGAAGAAGAGGAAAAAGACTGAAGACAAAAAAACGGGGCAGACGGGACAGACGGACAGACCGGCCCCCAAACGACGGGGAGCGGCGCTGCTCATCACGCCAGGTGAAGGGCTGTCGTTCGCGGACATAGTACGGACACTACGAACGGTTGATGCCTCTGACAAGGTTAGAGGCGTCACAAAGACCAAGGACGGAGCCGTATTGGTACGCACTACACGAGACGGACGCACAAGGGGTCATAAGAGACATGACCCCAAAGATTACCCTTGAGATACTGGACCTGGACTGTGTCACAGAAACACACGAGGTAACGGACGCACTCAACGACGTACTAGGGGTGGACGCAGACAGGAAGGTCTCGGTCCTCGGCCCAAACAGCCGGGGGCAGAAGATGGCCATCTGTGACCTAAAGGACCAGGACGCGACGCGACTGCTCCAGGCGGGACGCATAAGAATAGGGTTTGTTAGCTGCCGCGTGAAGACCCATCTGACAGTACCGAGATGCTTCAAGTGTCTCGGATACGGACATTACCGTATCAACTTCACAGGATCGGACAGACACGACAGCTGCTGGAAGTGCGGCGATGCCGGGCACCGGGCCAGGGCCTCAAAGACAGCTGCGCTCTCCCGCCTCATGGAAAACACGAGAGGACTGTAACCGAGCACACGTAAACTACTCATGGCGGTGACACACTCGGTGCTCCTGTACGGGGCCGAAATATGGGGTAGCGCGTTACGGGTTAAAAAATAGGCCATGGCCGCGGTACAGTGGAGGGGGGCGCTTCGCATCGCGTCCGCGTTTCGCACCGTCTCCGAAGGGGCGGTCCTGGTGATCGCCGGGGTTCTCCCCATAGTCCTCCTAGCTCTTGAGCAATGGAGGATCTACGATACGAGCAATGAAAAGGGGAGAGCGAGAGCCGCCACAGATGCACGGACAGAGACACTGGCAGACTGGCAAGCCCGCTGGACGGACAGTGACAAAGACAAGTGGACGAGACGCCTAATACAGGACGTACGACTCTGGACGGAGAGGGGAGCGGGCCACTTAAATTTTTAGTTAACCCAGCTCCTCTCAGGACACATGTACTTCCGACACTACCTGCATCGGATGGGGAAGGTAACGACCCCGTCTTGCAGGTACTGCGGACACTACAGGGACGACGCCGAGCACACGTTCTTCGTGTTTCCACGATGGACAGCCGAAAAACTGAGACTGCAGACGACGACAGGGTACATGACACCAGACAACGTCGTGATACTCATGCTAAACAGCAAACAGACATGGGATAACATAACACGATACGTGACTAAAGTCCTACAGGGCAAAAAAACGGATAACTGCCTTGAAGGCATTCGCAACAAACGGGGAATATACAAAGACAAACAAGACAGATACGATTGACGTAGGACCTAGACACGCCGGCCGGCCTGAAGTAATGTGCACAACAATCCCGGGTCGGTTTAGTGAAGAAGGTAGATGTTACAGTTCCTTGCTCGGCAGTTGATTCAATCAATTCAGATGCCTCGAACGCGATGGGTATCACCTATCTCGGTCCTGACTGACAATAGCTCACTGGTCGGCTCACGGGCGGGTGACGGGCCCCGAGCTCGATGTATTAGACCTCGGGAGCGGGATCCCGAGCCCGTCTACGGTCGCGAAGCGATTTGCCCTTTTTAACGACCATAAAAAAAAGAAAAATTGTCAATCGACACGAATAGGTACAGTTCAATAATATTTAATCGTTGACAATATATGAATCGAATAATTGAGCTTATATAAAACTTTAATCATGATGAATAAATTTAAATAATAATACAAATGATCTATCAACATGAATAGGTTAGTTCATTAAAATCAATATTAACAAATAAATTGAATTTTATTACAAAATTTTTAACAAATTTTATTTGCGTGGTTTCAAATATACTGAATGATTTTACAGAATAAGTGCTTCATGCATGTATTTATTATGCAAATATTTTTTTATACTTATTGAATTTCAATTAAGTTAGGCAGTGTACAATGGTAGCTTACGTTTCCAACTTTTACTAGTATTATTTTTTGCAATACGCTCTTAATAGTTGTTGTTAAAGTAACATTTTCATTTTCTTTTATTATTTTTTTTATATGCGAAATTCCATGGAAAGATTCTTCAATATAAATTTCAATCATAATGCCAAACGCAATATGAAATTTTCAATTTGCAATTTCGAATCGACTATGCTGGTCGTGAAAAAAACATTTTTTCAGAAACTGTTTTTTACAAATTCGTATGTTTTTTCTATATAAGTTTCTATATATATTCGAAAAATTTTCTAATTTTTAATTTACTTCGATAGTTTTTCAATGTATGCGAAATTTAAAATAAAATTGAAAATCATAATTGAAGTTCATTAATCTCTATTAAAATTGATAGAAAGTTTTTAAAAGTCTTGCCAATACACACACTTTTCAGAAAAAAGAATTCTATAAGTAATCTTAGATGTCTTCAAAATAATATTACTTATATAATTGTATTAACGTTCAAAAAGTATTCTTCTTTAGAAAAACAATTTTAATTTTACCACATTATAAGAATTACTTTAATAGTATTCAAAAATTATTTATAAAGCATTTTTTTTTTGTAATGTATATGTTAAAGAAAAACTCAACAAAAAAGTATTCAAAAATAATGCTATATTTCCTCAGAAAACAACTCTTATAAACTTTAAATATTATTAGAAAAGTATTCTTTTTCAGAATAATTTCTACGAAAATAATTTTATTTATACTGCATTTAAATTGCTTCTATAATAATAAAGAAGTATTAAAAAAGTATTCTTTTTCGTAATTTATATTTAAAAGAAGTATTCAAAAAGAATGCTTTCTTTTTTCTCAAAAAAATAATATCACATATACAATTTGATGTGATTATGTTTTTTACAATTATATGTATTTAACTTTAGTTTAAATTACCCGCGTTTATATCCTGGGGTTTATGTTATGATTAGAGTAGTACAAACAATTCTATTGTTTGTATCGGCGGTTTTTCGAAGTAACCGCTCTCTCACTCGGACTTCCGACGCGATCCGTAATAGACGCTATAAGTGATACATCTAACTCTCTGTACAAACTCCAAAGCTCCGTAAATACAATACTAGTCAGTTATATCTAATAAAATCTAAAGTTATTAAACCCAGCATCCACCACTACTTCCTGCAGTTAAAAATTTATCAGGTTATGGGCCCAGGACACAGCGAAGCAACTCTGAACAAGTGTTTGTTTTTCTTATGCTGACAGTGTGGTTTGAGTGCTGTGCAGTGACGAGCAAAGTTTTTTGAGAGAGAGAAGCATGGCGAGCAGATTAATAAACAATCCGTTTCAACCCATCGAGAGATTAGTGGGCCGCGACAATTACAGGTCATGGGCAGTGGCGATGCGAGCCTACCTTGAAATAGAGGATTTATGGGATACCATAGAAGCACCAGAAGGTTGCGAGTTAAATACAGAAACGAAGAAAATGCAAAAAGCCCGAGGTCGAATAGTGCTTGCTCTGGAACCAGAAGTATATGTATATACAGAAGCTGCTGTAACACCGAAAGATGTGTGGAACGAGCTAAGCAAAACCTTCGACGACCAAGGACTAACACGCAAGGTTAATTTACTCCAAGAGGCCACCACCACCAAATTGGAGAATTGTAAGTCGATGGAAGACTACGTCTCGCGAGTCATCGCCGCTACAAAGAAACTTACAGCAATAGGTACAAAATTGCCGGACGACCTAGTGGGAGCGCTTTTGTTGGCAGGGCTTACAGAAGCATATAAGCCTTTGATAATTGCTCTTAGCAATTCAGGACAAAACATCTCTGCAGATTTCTAAAAAACCAAACTTCTAGAAGAACCCGACGCAGTGAACACCAGAAGCCATTTTGAATCGCGTGGGCTTCATGTTCATACGCACGCGCCAGCAAGAAGATATGCGCGGCAAAGTAAAGGAAACAGAGGCCAATTTGCTCAAAGGGGGCAACAGACATACGCGCGCAAGTCGAAAACGGGTGTAAGGTATTATAATTCTAACAAGACCGGTCATTACGCCAGTGAGTGTCCGATGCCTAACAAACGGAACCAAGCGCTTGTACAGCCGCAGCGCACGACGAAGGCGACGACGAGGAAACTGTGTGTGAGCTTCTTACCTCGTGCGACATGCGGGATTCACCTACAGTGGCTATCGACACAGTCTTTGCCGTAGCCGAACCGCGCATAATGAGTGCTCAAACGCCAAAATCAGTGTTGCTGGCGGTCGACCATGTTGGTGATACGACTCATGACAAATGGATTTTGGACTCAGGAGCATCAACGCATATGTGCAGAAGCGGAGCACAGTTAATAAACGTGCGCAAGTCCAAAACATCCAAGGTCACCGCAGCTAACCAGGAGTGTTTACCAGTACTAGCACAAGGAGACATTCTTTTGAATCAGCAAGGGAATCGTGGACAGTCGAAAGTTTTATTGACAAATGTGCTCCACGTACCAACTATAACATCAAACTTAGTGTCGGTGAGTGCTATCACAAAGAGAGGTTACAGAGTGTCTTTTCAAGACAACAGATGTCAAGTTCTGGATAAGCATGATAGGTTTGTACTCGAGGGAACTCTGTCTACGAACAACATTTATAAACTTAACCTAAAAATATGTTCACCTATACTAAAGAGCCCGGTGACAGTGTTGTTCTAAAGGCTATTACTCCGGTTAGTGTTAATTTGTGGCATAGAAGACTGGGGCATTTGAATGTTGCATATCTTAAGCAGCTTTGTAGTGCAGACACTGGAATTTACCTTAATACTCGTCAGCCCAGTAAATGTGAAATTTGTGTCATTGGCAAGTTAGTAAGTAAAACATTTAAACTGAACAATCATCGTACCTCGTATCCACTTCAGCTAGTGCACAGTGATGTCTGCCAAATGCCTAGTTTATCATTGGGCAAAGCAAAGTATTTTATAACGCTCTTAGACGACTACACCAGGAAGATTTTTGTTTACTTTATTAAGCATAAGGATGAAGTGCCAGATATTGTCGACAAGTTTATCAAGTTGACAGAAAAACAAACAGGATATAAGCTTAAAGTACCTAGAACAGATAATGGTCGTCAATATGTGAACTCCAAGCTCAAGTCTTTATTGGAGAGTCTCGGTGTCAGTGCTCAAACTTCCATAGCATATCAACCTCAGCAAAATGGAAGAGCTGAACGCGTCAATAGGATTCTGTTGGAAAAAACGAGATGCATGCTAGCAGACTCTAAGCTGCAAAGCAAGTTTTGGGCAGAAGCTGTGTCGACAGCTATCTATCCAATAGAAGCCCTAAAAGATGTCTTGGAGGCAAAACACCAGAGGAACTCTGGATTGGTCAAAAGCCTGATTTGAGTTGCAACGGCACGCCCGTGTTCACGCGCGAACACGCAGATGAGCGCACCTTTGCTGTAGTGCGAATACACTACACACAAACTGGATACGCACGATAGCCCCTTCCTGCGACGCTCGTGACGTCACGCCCCCACTTTTCCACCGCTTGGACGCAATCAAGCAGCCTTTAAATCGGCGTGCGATTGCGAATTTCGGCAGTACCGTCCGGAGCTCCGGGCACGCAAGGAGCACCTTCGCGCCCGAAGCTACGATAGACCCGCATTCTCTGTGCCTGGCGCTCCAGCAGAAGAGTCCGGATTTTGACGGCGACCTCCCGTCCCAGATACGTACGGCGCTCCGTAGTATCTTTCCTGTCTCTCCCGCACTGACAGCGCCCCGTAGTGCCGGCTCCTGTCCTGGACACTCACGGCGCTCCGTGGTGTCCGATACTCCCCCCCCCCCCCCCC
>UELV01137842.1:0-13992 GCA_900490015.1 Megastigmus stigmatizans
ACTCATGCCCGCTCAGATCCACTGTTTCAGTGCTAAAACTCTCGGGTCTGTTGCTACCCGAGAGATTCCCCCTCTCCCAGGCTGTGCCTACAACCCTAGCACCTGAAACCTTCGGAATGTGTCCCTGCACACCCGTATCCTCTCTCAGACTGCTATTTCCAGGATAATACGTGAACGTGTCCTGGAAATTTACGTGCTGAGTCTTTGGCATAGTATTTTCGGCCTGCATCTCCTGTTACAGGCCAGAACCAGTCACGCTTGGCCTCAACTGCGTTTTATTCTCCAGTCGTGTACTGGAAGCCTCTTCACTGCGCTTCGCAGCTTGCTGGAGGGTAAACTCCGTCGCTGTTGGCCTCAGCTGACTCCAGCTGCTGCTGTGCACTACTGCAGCCAGGGCTTTCATCTCTCCCTCGACTACTGTGCAGCGCTGCGATACTTGTCCTACCCGTTTATTCAGCAATACGAGCTGCTGCTTTATCTCAGTGAATATCTCCGCGATATTCACTGATTCTTGGCCTACTGGAACTGATAACGGGTCTTCCTATTTGCTTTTCCCGCTCTTTTCTGCCGCTTCCGTCCCCTCGTTGGCCAAGTTATGCTGTGGTGGCTCTTCTCCATGCTCACCACCGCTCTGCTCGTCATCTCCGGAGCTCTATTCCTGGAGCTCCGATTGTTGCTGTGCGCCAGCTGCTACCTTCCTCACACCCTCTTGCCGAGATTTATCCAATTGGTACAGCTGCGCTTCTCTCTGCTCATCGCTTTTCTTAATAACCGGGTCCATTGCCAGCAGTTGCACTGGATGTGTGCTGTCATGACTGATATTCTCGTCATATATCGTTAACCCGGTTACTTCAAAAGCTTTTTCCTCCATATAGGCCCGTCGCAGCTCCTCACGCTGCATCTGGGCCTTTATTTCGTCCGTCTCATACGTCGGTTCAAAATCGGCTGCCGATTATTCTCCCAACAGCCATTTTTGTAGACGATGCTTTTTGTCGAACTGCCAGCCTCGGTGACTCAACTGCAATGCTGACAGCGTCTCGTCTAACTCTCCTTCCTTTATGCTGTAGCACCATCCTTCCAGTGCCTTCAGCGTTGATTCTGCCGTTTCTTAGAATTTTACGCTGAAGCTCGTGTTCATTTCCTTAAACTCCGGCGTTCGAAACTCTCTTCTGAGTTCGAATCTAGCTTAGTGCACCTTCCCGGACTTCCTCGAACAGTTATTCAACTTTTCGCGGGGTTCGAATCTCGACCCTCCAAGTTCGAATCCTCTTTTGTTCGAGGTCAATGGCACTCAGTGCACTATCCTTTCTAGTGCACTTCTTTTTAATTTTCCCAAGTGTACAAGCTTCTCTTGCCTGTACACTTGTAAATTATTTTTCGGGTTCGAACTTTAGTGTGCACAAGTTCGACCTCTTCCTATGTTCGAACTTCTCTTCTTGCACTCGTTCGATGCTCTCCGCTTACAAACTCTCGCTACCTGTAGTCACAGGTTCGAATCCCGCTAGTGGTGTGCCGAGATCGCTTCCTTGTGCTCTCGGGAGTATTCGACCTTTGAGCGAATCTCTCTCTTCTTTCTTTTGTATAAAAAAACAAAATTTTTCCCACTAGAAAACTCTAATTCTTGCCACAGTAAAAAAAAAACATTCCCCGTATGGCACGAATTCTCTCCCGAAAGCACGTCGCCGCTACTTAAATTAAATATTCGCCGCGCAAAATTTTCCCTGAAAACGTAAAAAAAAACAAACGAGACAAATAATCAATAAATTACAATTATCACAATAATAAATACCGTGATGTGCTTCACTCGTCCCTTCCTATTAATTTAAACAACCTTTTGCTTAACAATATCGTGCAGAAAAAAGAGAAAAAAGAAAATAAATAAAAATTTTCCAACTGTTTTACCGACAGTTATTCTCCCGATTTTACTGATATGAGATGGATTATCTCGGTATAATCCACCCTGCACACAATTGCACTAATCACTCGGATGACTGAAACACCTCGCGTCCAATTATTTATAACAAAAAAAAAATGTTTACAACAATTATTCTTCTACTAATTAAACAATTAACGCACGCACACCACTAGCTATGCTGCGCGTAGCATATACCACTACGCACAGCCTACAACCACGAGCACGCGCTACCAATAATTCAATTTCCTTAAAATATATTAAAATCAAATTTTTGGCTGTTACGCCTATGGCGTTATTATTGCGGTCAGAACGTACTTGCGTTCTCAATCCTACCCGCATACACGTTGCAGCGTCAAAATCGAGCAATGATTTGACGCTATACAGACTCCAACAGCTCTCGTTTACAAACACGAGACTCTCTTGAAGAGTCTCGTTTTCCGTTGTTCAGAAATATTGTTTGCGAGCACCGTGCAATGCTCGCAAGTCCTGCTGCTCAAATTTAATGCACAGTAGAAACGCTTTTCTACTGTGCCCGCGGAGGCGGCGGTAATCGCGGGAAATCAAGGGGAAGAATTAGGTTTCTCTCGCATAAATGATGACGACGTGATTCTCTTAATATTGCGTATATTCTCTATTAAAAATAACAACGTTGATATACAAATATAACGGTAACCACGAACCGAAAAGGCTGGTAAAACGCGGGAAATGTCCGCGAATCACACACACGCACACTCTCACACGGCTTGCCGCTTGCAAGCCGTTTTACACAGTAAGTCTGGAGTTTTAAGCAGTGGCTGCAGTCCAGTGCAATACAGAAAAAGGCTGGTGGTTCGCACACACACACTCTCACAGCACCGAATCGCGCGTCTCGATTCTCGATCGAGTGCTTTCCCTCTCGCGGCGGAAAACGATCTGTCAGCGCGATCTCATTATCCTATCGCGCCGTCTATCTGCCCAAATCACTCTCTCTCTCTCTCTCTCTCTCTCTTTCTCGTGACACGCGCCACGCTCGCTATCTCGCTCACGGTTCCCTTAGCCTGCGTGCCGTTCGATAGAGGGTGTCATCGAATTACCGAGCAAATATGAAATTTGTTCGCGAATTCGTCACAGGGGTTAAACCGTTTAAAAACGTCCCATAAAGACATTTAAAAATCGACCTTCTACTCGCGCATATAACCCATGTATCATAGGAGCTCGTTCTGTACACGCTCTCGAATGAGCAGTGTACGAGTGTATAGGTCCGCGTACGCCGTACGGTGTATCTCTTGTCCCGCTTTGAGACGTCAGACGTCACAAAACGAGGCGGCAGACGCACCGAAACAAAAGTAGAGTAGCGCTCTCTTGTTTTGTGCGGTTGCACGTACGTAGCCTTAACGGGTTTCTGCCTAGAAATTAGCTGAACCGATCCACCTAGAAGCTAGTGTACCAACCAGCTCTACTCGTTAATTTTCTAGCAGGGTAATAATAATTTATTAGAGAAATTGCCATACGTTCGATACTAACACTATTTTCTTACTATATTACATTTAGTCACATAAGATTGCAAATATATTTATAATCTAAACATGGATGAGAAACATATAGGTTCTTTGAAAAAGTACAATAGGTATTAGATGCTTACATTTTATTTTTATATTATTCAGTACGTGACCTTATGAATACAAGATAACTTCTATGTGATACATGTATACAAACTTTTTTACATTACATGAATTCACCTCATTTGAATAAGCACCATATAGTAAAATAGTATACAAAAGTATCGGCATCTTTTTTTCTAAAAAAATATTCTTAGAATTGTAGGTATATTTTGATATAAGTAGTTGTGTTAACATATATCGTGTGCTTGATGGGCGGTATGACTATGGTCAGGTTGGTTACAGCGCGAGCCGTGTAAGGTTTGTTGTTGAGCGATTAAGCGCATAATATGTATTATCTGTGTATTATTTTATTGAGTAACATAATAAAACGTTTAATTTAACATTAGACAAGGTGTGGTTTATTTAAGAGTCCAATAATTTCAGAAGAATTATTATAATATTAGTATTCTAAAAACATATAGTAGATGTAAATCCTTATAACTTTGTCGACAAACTGCAATGCATTTTGTATCGAATATTATTTTACGTACAAAAATATTTCCTATGTCCAATTTCGACCTACGAGGGCTGAAAATTTTCCTTTATTTGTGCACATTAAATTAAGACCTTACAGAAGATAGGCAGCTCAAAGAAATAAACGCTGTAGCACTTTAAAACAAGTTATTTTTATCAATTTATATTGATTTGAATAGAAAAAAAATGATTTCAACTTTTGAATGAATGTTTATCAATTCAAGTTATGAATTAATTGTTATCACTTATACTTGTCCATGCGAATTACCGTTTTGTACATGTAAATACCTATGTTGAACCATTGGGAGTAATTCGTACGCGAATACAAAGAATATATATTTTATCTTTCTTGCTTTTGGTTTTGTAGATATTGCTCTGAAAAAAAGAAGCTATATATTGTTTTCCAACGACTGCGAAATTTTTGAATTATAAAATTCCTATTCGGCATACTACATGCGCTTGTGCTTACCAATTCTTCTATTTGTCTATGATAATGAAAGTTTTGTACATGTAAATGCATTTGGTAAGCGTTTACAAACCATTTCTATATATAAATACAGACTACATATTTCATCTTTCTTGATTTTAGTTTTGTAGTGATTGCTCTGAAAAACGAAGCTACATATCGCTTCCCAACGACTACGTCTTTGTCATATTCAAATTTTTCAATTTGTAAATGCATATTCGGGCAACTGCATGGTTGTGTGCTTTTTAAATTGAAGCTATATCGCTTCCCAATGTATTTTATCCCAATTACAAATATTTTTAATTTGTAAATATCTATTCGGATAAACTGAATGCTTGCATGCTTACTGTTACTCATCAAATTCTATACGAGAATTTACCTGGGCGAATATTATGTTCTATCCGAGAGATATATCAATAACGTACATCAAAATTTCTTAGGATATTTTATCTATATTTCTGTAACGAGTGGTAGTAGTGGTAGTAGTAGTTGTATGAATAGTAGATAATTAAAGTACAAGGCTGTAGTGGTGGTAACATAAGACACGAATCAATAATTTTTTCGATTATCAAATAATAATAATATAATTCTGAAGAATTATGTAATACAGTGTTGTTTATAAAAACTGAAATTTTTTTTGGTATACTTAACTAAATTATTCATCTTTTTCCCTCTTACGAGTGCGCATATTTAAACATACTCGCCGTGTCTGTCAAGTAAAGCTAATCACGTGGCACAGCACAAACCATACCAAATGGTAATGGTACATCGCGAATTCAAAGTTCAAGGAAATAGCGCTACGCCAATGTCATGTGGAAGTGCATAATTATATTCGTATTGACAATGGCTATGGCACTCAGGATTGTTTTGGCGTAATTATGGTATTAGTTTTGCGTAATTTTAATAAATAGTCGACCAACTTGCTGTAACCTCCACCTGACTACAGCACCAACTACTGGGTACGTAGCTGGTCAGATTCTGGCTTGAGCCTCCCCTTAATAGCGTGTATTATCAATAAATTAAAATAGAAAACTAAAATTATAATTCTTCTAATTAGCTTCAGCTTGACACTAATTAGTCATGGATATCAGTGATACTATAATGTTCTACCGACGGGCTACCAGAAGTAAATTATAAAAAAATATTACAGGACAATTACATATAATGACTCTACGATTCAATCTTCCCATTATTAAAAAAAAACTTTAAGTAAATAAGAAATTGCGATAAAGCAAGGGGAAAGAGGGGGTGGGCGTTAAGGTAGGTCTCAACAATTTATGCTATTCTTTTTTCACAAAAATAGGTACATCTTGTACACTCTCCTATATTTTTATATGGTGCATGAGTAGTTTAAATTACCTATTATTTCTAAATATTAAGGAAAAGAATAATTAGATACCACGTCTTAGACTGTAGATGGGCCGCCAAGTATGTTCATAGTTATTTTTTAAGATTAAAGATATTTTATAAAATTGAAACGTGCCTTTCTGGATGATTTTGGTGCATTATGTTCGTAATTATTAATTGTTAACAACTTTAGTCGCTTTGATAGCGTATCTGGCATCTTTATTCTTAATAAAGCGCCACACCCATGTTGAAGATCATTTCATTTTGTTACTTATATTGAGACTGCAGTAAATGTATTGTCATCCGGCATTGATAAAGTTAATACTAGATAAGGAAGATATTGAGCTGTAAGGAAATGGTCGTTAAACTGAGTAGAATAATGCTGACATAATCGATGAACTCTATAAATTAATATTAACCATGGCATTTGCATTAATAAAATAATATAAATGAACGAAACATTTAAATTTATATTGTGTTTTTTCCAACTAAAAAATAGAATATTTATTACATGATTTCATAACTTTCTATTCTTTGCTTTTGTATTATAAGTTCATTAATGCAATAGAATTGTTTATCAAAATGAGAATATTTAATTATGCACCTGCGATTGATCGTTATAACTTATGTAATATTAAAATTGATCAATTATAATAGTATTCTTAAATTTCTGTAAAAATTTTCTTTATTTTATCATAGAATATTGTGAGTAATATAATAGCGAGTAGCAATTTTTATTTAAATTTAAAATCATTTTTTTAGAAGGTAATTAAAAAACCACAATATTGTTTCTTTTTATGTTACATAAGAAAAAATATATATTATTTTAGACGATATTCAACCATTTTACGGAAAAAAAATGACATTGTCGAGATTTAACCTAGAGCCCTGTAAAAAGTAATTATCATTATCTTTAGTCCACACGACCAAATTTGATTTGGCCAGACCTTAGCCCACACGACCAAATTTGATTTAACCAGACCTTAGTCCACCCAACCAAATTTAATTTTTAATGTATTAAGTTTTAATATATAATATATAGTTATCTTCGCGTTCAAGATCATGCAGGGAATGTATAATAAAAAATAAAAATAGAATACTAAAATGTTTTATTCCGATTAGCTTTGAAATAAAGTAGAGACAAATAATCCAACTTTTATTTTTACTTAATATTTTGGATATAATTTTTTTCGAAGGTATGCATATCATCAATTTTCTTGTAGCAATCTATGTACGAGATGAGTGTGAGCAGGAAAATATTAACTCTATCAAGGATGCTCAGGGAGTCAGGGTTGCAGATAGAGGTTAGGACGGCTTTGCGGTATTGTGACGGATAGTAATGGGGATCAGCTCAATGAATTAATTATAACAAAATTTATTTAAAGAAAAACATAACTCTATGTGGGCGATTCCATGTCAAGCGGGAGGACAAAAAATTTAAATTTGTTCCAATTTTGCACACTTGTTGAGAATCATAAAAAAAGCCCAGAAACCAAATTTAAGTGAAAAAGACCCAACCGTTCCAGAGATATTGCGCCATGAAAAATGGAAAAATTCTAATTTTTTGCAAAAAAGCCATCTTCATGGCTCAATTACTCAAAAACTTGAAATTTTTTGTATATAACATTATATGAGAAAAAGTTTATAAATAATGGGTAGAATACATTAAAATTGTCTATTTATATTTTGCCAATTGTGTTTTACACAAAATTTGTCCATTATTCACCTTCGACTGTTTACTTTTGTATTAAAACACATACAACTGTGAAAAAAAAAGTTTTTAGTCGCTTTACACAAATTCATATGTTTATCGGCCACAACTTGATACATTACAATATTTATAATTCTATATATACTTGCACGATGCAAAAGTTCAAAACTATTTGCAAAAAAACCGTTTTAATCACATGTAATAATGTTGGTGTTATGAGAATACGAGTCCACGCACCAACACACACGTTGTAAAGAGCTGCTGCTGTAGCCAGATTCCTGTTGTAATTTTTCTGTCTTTAAACCAACTCCCTATTGTGTAGCAATAGTTTGATGTACTAATAGTGAAGTTGGAATACGAGAAGGTAGTTTTGCTTCATACTGTGATCGTAGATCAGGTAACGGAGGAATTGGTTTTTTGGAACGAGCATTAAGAATCTGATATTAATAAATGTATTAAAATAATTAAATTTTATAGCCATTTTAAAATAACTGAATATTTAGTAATAGTATAGTAAGCTGATCGTCACCAGAGGCATAAAATTAATTGAAATATATGGCTTTCTTTGGTTTATTTTGTAAAATTTAAAATATAATTAAATATGTTAATATTTAATTCAATGGTATAATAAGTTTCAAACACAACAAGATTTCAGGATATGCGCACTTCTGTTTTATCGTAACTCTACATAGATCTGCCATGAAATATTTGTTGCGTATTTTGGACCATAAATTTAATATCATTTATAATGTATTATTCGTTAAATTTCTTATTCTTTTAATCATAATTAAGTTTTATTCTTTCTTAATTAAAGAGTAATTATGTTGATTTGTCATATTGTAATTTTATTTAAAAAAATATATATCAATGGACATAATAACTATTTTAAGAGATATGAAAATTTAAATATTCTAAAGTTAGATATTTTTTTGCAAAATGTAATACGGAGCTTACATAAAAATGTTACCGATCGACGGAGCACTGTAAAATCTGTCGAGAGGTATTTTTTTTGTAAATTCTTTAATCTGCAGTCTAGGGTGTACTCAATGTTAAGGAGTCTTTGCGCAACCCTGCTACTGTCAAAATAAAATAAGGATTCGTTAATCTTATCCATTTATATTATAGCTAGCTTCAGGTTTCTTTACTACTGCTATCTCTCTCGCGGAGTAATAATTATATGATACCCATAATCATAAGTTACGGGTTCCTAATCTGGAATACACAACAATCATCATCCTCTTGAAAGCACAAAATTTTTTTAGACATTGGGTGTGGTGAAGGAATTTTTCCAAGATTTCTCACAAGAATTGGAGCTGATGTTACTGGAGTATAAGGATTTTTTGCGTCATTGTCTGTAATATATGGGATAGTAAAACTTATTTTTCTAATCTGAGTAACGCCAAGTCTCTTAATACATGTGAGAACCAGTACATGTAGTAAAGTATCATTGTCACTTGAAAAATTTATCAGGATATTTCCAATTAGGAGATCTACAGCAACAAAGAACAACTAAAATCATAAATATTTATAAATCACTCAATAATTTATAAATTAAATGAAATCGAACAAATTCTTTATACATACAAGTAACTGATTGAGATGAACACAAGTGACAAATTTTAGCTAGCAAAAATAGTTATTATGTCCATTGATATATATTTTTTAAAATAAAATTACAATATGACAAATCAAGATAATTACTCTTTAATTAAGAAAGGATAAAACTTAATTATGATTAAAAGAATAAAAAATGTAACGAATAACACGTTATAAATGATATTAAATTTATGGTCCAAAACACGCAACAAATATTTCATGGCAGATCTATGTAGAGTTACGATAAAACAGAAGTGCGCATATCCTGAAATCTTGTTGTGTTTGAAACTTATTATATCATTGAATTAAATATTAACATATTTAATTATATTTTAAATTTTACAAAATAAACCAAAGAAAGCCATATATTTCAATTATTTTTATGCCTGTGGTGGCGATTAGCTTACTATACTATTACTAAATATTTAGTTATTTTAAAATGGCTATAAAATTTTATTATTTTAATACATTTATTATTATCAGATTGATAATGCTCGTTCCAAAGAACCAATTCCTCTGTTACCTGATCCACGATCACAGTATGAAGCAAAACTACCTTCTCGTATTCCAACTTCACTATTAGTACATCAAACTATTGCTACACAATGTTTAAAGGGAGTTGGTTTAAAGACAGAAAAATTACAACAGGAGCAGGTTACAGTAGCAGCTCTTTACAACGTGCGTGTAACTGTGTGTTGGTGCGTGGACTCGCATTCTTATAACACCAACACTATTACATGTGATGAAAACTCTTTTTTTGCAAATAGTTTTGAACTTTTGCATTGTGCTAGTGCATATAGAATTATAAATATTGTAATGTATCAAGTTGTGGCTGGTAAATATATGAATGTGTGTAAAGCGACTAAAAAATTTTGTGTTTTTTTACAGTTCTATGTGTTAATACAAAAGTAAGTAGTTGAAGGTGAATAATGGACAAATTTTATGTAAAACTAATAAGTAGCTATTACATCTTGTAAATAAAACCCAAGTTTATGTGATTTTATCGAGCAAGTGATCAGTGACAGCTATGGCCCTTATTTTTCTGTTTTTTCATGTTTTTACCTATTTTAACTTTTTTAACTATTTCTATAAATTGCTATAAGATTCTTATTATTGCTTATCCTATAACCATTCAAATTTCTATAAATAGGTATTGGTTAAAAGAATATTTTAAGCTTCGTACCAAAAATTTTAATCATTTCGTAACAAAGATCCCAAAGTCCGGATATACGCTTAAATGGTGCAATATCCAAAATATGGGCAAATTATAAATAGACAATTTTAATGTATTCTACCCATTATTTATAAACTTTTTCTTGTATAAAATTTCAAGTTTTTGAGTAATTGAGCCATGAAGATGGCTTTTTTTTTGCAAAAAATTAGAATTTTTCAATTTTTCGTGGCGCAATATCTCTGGAACGGTTGGGTCTTTTTCACTCAAATTTGGTTTCTGGACTTTTTTTCTGATTCTCAACAAGTGCGCAAAATTGGAACAAATTTAAATTTTTTGCCCTCCGGCTTGACATGGAATCGCCCATGTAAAATGTATTTACATTTACAATACTTAAACACAGGCGCTAGATGATATATACAGCAACAGTAGTAAAAATAAAAATAAAAATAAAAATATAGTTAAATAATTACGCACGCAAAATATTTATTTTACGCGACTCGCTTAATAAAATCCGAAACGCGGTGTTTTCTTTAATATTAGATCGTGCGCGCATGAGATATCAAAAATCTTTGGACGAACGGAGGAATCGAGGATAAGGTATATCGAGCCAAGTCTCAGTAGATCTCTCAACTGGTGTTCGCACGGGTTGAGAGTCTGTCTTTGACTGCGGCCAGGAAAACGGAGTTGCCTTCTTAGAAATGGGCCGTGTGCGCTCGACACATATATTAGGGCTTTCTTGGCTATGGATTCAATCCGCCGAGTGCGCACAACTGACTGATTCCAATAACCAGCATCGATTTAGGAATAGACGGTTCACAAGTATTACATTAATCGTGCGCCCACGATTAATGTTACACCTGGTGTGAGTTCTACTCTGCCTGCTCGGTCGCTGGCTCCGAGCGAACTGTTTTACGGCAGCGGGAGTGTCAAATTTAAAGTAGCGCGAATACACGGTAAGTATTCCTGTAGCGCTCTCTCGGTGGTGGGGCGCATTGCTGTATTAGTATAGCCCAAGCGTGAGCGGCCGTGGCACATCTATATACAGGGTGTCCACAAAGTTCCGGGACACTCCAGTAAGTTCCAAGATATAACTATTTCGGAAGAGGTTTAGGTCATTCCTGTAGTAACTTTTAACGGGGAATCCAATGGTGCCATTTACTTTTAGCGTTACCCAGGAATAACAGCAGGAATTTTTTTTGAGAGAATGAATGAACTTGGAGTAGTATTCTTTACAGTATTTTATTTTAGATTATCAATAAGATATATGAAATAAAAAAAATATTTTACTAAAACTCAACAAAGTCTCCCAAACCTTGCTACAAAGTAATGAATGCGCTCTAATTCCTACTGAAATCATGGTTATTAAAGTCACATCTGACCTGTGTCTTAAGTACATTTTCTAACGTAAAAGCTTTCGCTCTTTCGATTTCCAACATTAAAATATTAGGTCTCTATGAAAAAAGAAGTTGACCTTGAATGACCTTGAAGAGCAAGTTTAAGGTCAAAAACAAGGTCACTATTGAATTTCTCATGTTGAGTTAATGAAGAAATGTCCTTATTATCATTGGAAGGTATTTTATCTTTTCTCTAAAATACCCAAACCTTGTTTAAGTTGAAGTGACCTTTCGGTAACCACCAAGGTCATACCTGATCTACAACCTGTGTACATGTTTGTACGTAAATTTTCCCGCTCTTTCAATTGCCGTTGTCAAAAATAGGGGTTCCCATTTGAAAAAAAAAAGTTGACCTTGAAGAACAAATTCAAGGTCAAAACCAAGGTCACCATTGGATTCTTCGTTGAAAGTTACTACAGGAATGACCTTAACCTCTTCGGAAATAGTTATATCTTGGGATTTACTGCGATGTCCCGGAACATTGTGAACACCCTCTATACTCACCGTATATACGCGAGCATAGAGAGAGCGCACGTGTATATCTGTATATAGTTATCGCCATTTCCCTTTTGTGCGGATCTTCGTTGATGCTGTATGCTGGCGCAGCGCGTGGGGATAGACGTATGCCGATATACCTATACCGTTATCGATCTCTCTTTTGTTCCGAACTTCTTCGCTGTAGACCGTTGGTAGGGAAAGTTATCGGTTTCCTCTTTGTGCGAGTAGAGATTAGTAAGAGATTGCCAGTGTCGTGTTAAAAGAGCTTGGTGATTTCGACCACGGCGCACCTCGCGGTGTACATGTGAACCATGCGCATCTAGCTGTCGCCCCCTTACCTCACCCGTCGCATCGTTCGCGCGCGTGGCCTCTTCGTTAGAGAGGGGGAACGTGCACCCAAAGCGGCAAAAGGGGAATTGTCGCGCAGGCCTATAGTAGTATCCTCCATCCACGCGATTTAGACATTCACAGAAACCCGACCTTTAGACTGATTTTTTTTTTTTTTTGAACCTTATACATTAATGAGTAAATTCCAAAGTTCATTAATAGTTAATTTTTAATGTAATTATTTAACATAAAATTTTATTAAATGTTTTACTTCCCCAAATGTAATTACATTTTTATGAGATAAATTCTAAAAATAATTACAATTGAAAGGTGTTTTCATTTTAGCACTACTGTCATTTTACATTAGACGGAACCTTGTGAATTTAATAAATTAAACGTATATACATTATCATTAAAGCACAATAACGCAGAGGACATTTATCATTTTTTACTGTATTTTCAAAAATCAATATAATTTCAATATTTTGAGAAAATTTATTATTTATGTAATTAATTGTACATGACAATTATATTATTTAATCCCAAAGGCAAAAAATTAAAATAATGGCTAGTAGCGTATAGGCTGATAAACATACGTGACTTCTTGGTTATATGCTGTAAATGATTTAGTTGGCGTAGTGGATTAGCGCCTTGCCTGGTAATTTTTGTTACCAAGGTTCGAATCCCTTCTCGGAATGAGTTTTTTTTTTCAATTAATTTTACTATTATAATATTTTTTTAACGTTTTGAACGTTACTCTAATCGATCGTTTCTTTTGATTATTACATTTTTTACTGTTTATACAGTTTTATAAACAATTATAATAAAAAATTGAAAGACAGCTTACCGTTCATACTAAAATACTACAGACAATGAACAATAGTTATTCCTTTTTTGTAAAAGAATGACAAATATTGTAAAAAGCACTTTTGTATGCATTTGTTACAATATGTTATCATTAAATTGTAATATAATTTTACTACCCCATTTTTCATATTAAATTTTATTATTTTATAGTATTATTTAATGAAATATAATTGAAATATTACCCGCTGAAAATTTGAAATATCTTTGAATATTATTTGTATAAGTACCTTTTCAGTGCGAAACTGGGGAATATGTTTATAAACATACGACAATCGCTTATGCAACAACTCGCGGAATACATCGAAACATTAGCTTTACGACTAGGAAATAAATAAGAAAGAAATGTTATAAGGCCGCATATGAAATAATCATTCATTTTATTAATTAAAAATTAATTATCAAAAAAAAAAGGTCATTTCAAAAAGATTTGAACCTCGGTACTAAAAATTACCAGGCAAGGCTCTAATCCGCTATACGCCAACGAATCAATTAAAGTAAAAATACTTAAATACTATTAGCAATTTTAGTTCAAATTAATGTGTAATCCCGATTACTTCTTTAGTAATCGAAGTAATTAATGCAA
>UELV01137959.1:0-13313 GCA_900490015.1 Megastigmus stigmatizans
ATATATATATATATATATATATATTTATATGCCTTTTCAAACGTATTTATAATTATTTTGGTAATAATTGTAAAATGATTGAAAAAATTGCTTTCCTTGAAGAGCGGATCATACATTTTTTAAACTAGAAGTAGGTGCGCTTGTAGAAAATGGATATTTGATAGTAACAATTTTTAATAGTGCCCCAATACCTGCATTTTGCTACTAAAGTGTAAACAAGGAATGACACAAACACTAAAAATAAGTTAAATGATGTCTTACTTGTAAAAAAATATACCACGAATATTGTTAAAAGTAAAATATAATTTACTGTTTTTTCTATACTTTATTAGCAGTATATGGTCTAAGACTCCAAAAGGCATATTCTGTTGCGATAATAGTTGTTTGTTTATGATTGAAAAAGAAAGAACAATGCTGAATAAAACATCGATTTACGCCCTACAGGTGGAAACATAACTGAAAGTAGTCAATTAAAAAAAGACAGTTTCTCATATCTTCAATGAAAACGAATGGTTTTATCGTATTCAGCAGATTAAAATTAAAAGCATAATTATAATTTTTACGCTCCCATAAATTCAGTGTTTTTTTATAGTATTCTTATTTTTTAAAGTTTCTAAAACTGGTATACAGACCCCATAAGGTCGACCAATTGCATTATTCGTACTGTCGTAAGTTACTGCCAGTATACAAATATTTTTGTATAAATTTTTCAGAATGTCGATTTTTGAACAACAATAATCATTACTTTCAGTACTTTTAAATATTTAGTCGTAAAAATAAACATTTTTGTGTTTTGAACAAAAGAAGAAAATCGATTAATGGTTGGAAACGGTTGAAGTCTATCGGAAACAGTTACAAATTCAAATGTTAACATAAGTATTCAAACAAAAATTTAAATATTTTTTACTTGCTGTTACAATAGTGGGATAAAATAGAATTAAAAATCTAGAAATTCAGAGACATACTGAATTTCGTTTAAATTTATGAAAAAATTTTAATTTAGTTAAATACATAGAAAAAATCATCTTTGCAGCTGCAACACGTTTAGAGAAACTATGTTCCGTTAAAATTTTTTTTAAATAACACTTATTAATATAATTTAGTAACATATTTACCTTCGAGTAGCCACGCGTATAGATACACCTTTAGTAGGTGTGAGCTTCATAATTTTGAGTAGCTGTTCAAATTTAAAAATTTGGTCAAGGTTGGAAGAATTTTCATCAATCGACAAAGTTGGTGAGAATTGACGTCTAGGTGGTAAATGCCTTTGATTAACTTCCAACGATACTACGTAAAAAATAAGAAAGATGAAACAGAAAATTCACTTTTAAATAAGGAAGAATTGAATTTGACTTACAAGGTGGCATAGTTAAATTTGGTATCCTCGGTAAATCGCCATCACAACCTATGAGATTCATAGCAGAAAGATTTGAACAAATTTCATCTTTATCACAATCGACCGAATTTGATCGAGTCGTAGGTTCTGACTTAGTCACTTGAGCATTACGAGATATAATATTAGCGATATCCTGGTACCTATAGTTTGAATGACTATCTGATTTGCCTCGGTTGCTAGAGATAGACTCTGCTTCGCACAAGTGGGAAAAGCAGGGTGAACGTCTATTAGGCAAATCTTGTTCACCAGTAGCTGAATCAAGTTCTGGATGTTTGTGAACATAATCCTGTGAAGCTCGTCCGACTACAGTTGGGTTATGGTTTTGCAAAGTCGTAAGCGAATTTTGTTTCATGTTTAAAGATGGCCAACCTGAATTTCTATCTTGCATTTCAAATAAGTGAAGCAGCATAAGCCCATCGTTTCCCCTTAATCTGTTTCAAATAATGAGAATTAAAGAAAATAAAAATCATTTAATATTATCTAATTATTTACCTGCTATTGCTTTCTGGAGAAAGCTCTTGATTTTTTCTGTACTTCAATTTCTGCTTATTATGTAGCCATGGAGCCAAGGATTCGGCCACTTCAACGTCATTGTCACCTAGTGGAACAAAAAAAATATATTTTACAAAATAGTATTACCAAATGCATTTTTGAATTATGTTTTCAATTTGCTGTTACTTTATAATTTGGTTTTCACTAATTTCAAAATTTTAACGATTTTAGAGCAGAAAGAAAGGATGCTTGTTATAATGTTTTTAAGGGTTATCTTGTATCGGTTTTATCATGGCCATTAGACAGATTTTTCATTTGTAGGTTTATCAAAATTCTCTTCAGATTGTAAACATATTTAGTGTAAAACATCGCCATTGAATAAATATCTGTGCAAACTATCACATAATTTAATAACGAAATAATCATGCAAAAGTATTTTACAAACAAGCTATGTAAACTGATCTAGTTTTAAATTCATAAGCATTTAAAATGTTTTAGTTATGTTAATTGAAATTGAAATGAGTGGGACGTGAAATCAGTACTATGTAATTTTAAGTGTCTTACCAGACATAGTCTCATCATCGACGTCGTTTTCATCATTTGAGTTATCATCTATCAATGGCAAATTCGTTTCAGTATGGTCAATCTCATCCATAAACATTTCATGCTCACTTAATTCCTGAAAATAATTTTGTAATTAAATATTTATCAGTGCATTATGAAAAATGGTAAAGTATCAAATAAAATAACTTTATTATCAATGTCAAACTTACTCCACTTTCACTACTGCTACTACTTAATGGAGCATTTAATTGTTGTGTATTTAAAATAGTAGGACATAAATCTGATGACTGTAGTAAATTAATTCCCACATTGCAACTGTCTTCTGTTGGTTCTTCATTAACATTATGTGCAGTTGCTGGCTGAGTACTATTTGCAGAATTATTAGTGCTAGAACACTGTGGCTTGATAGTTGTTTTTGATGAAATTGATGATAATGTAGATGTAGACCCTATAGGGCGGATATTTGTCAACTCTTCTAGATCACATAGTGGCAGAATTTTCCAAGTTCCATTGGAAGTTGCAGAATGAGTGGCACATATCCCATTCTGTATAGTCCTAATGAATATTTGAATTAAAAAATAAATATATGTGATTAAATGATTTCACTTTACTTTAAATACTTAAAAATATTTACCTTGATGGACTGGAAGTGACAATAGGGTAAGCTTCTACAGAACGAGGGGAACATATACTAAGAGATTCCCCTGAATTTTGATTTTGTTGTTGCTGTTGTGCACTTGTTATATTTGAATTTTCTAATGTAGGATTGCAAACAGTAACTGTTGCAGCATTACGCGAAGTTTCTAATGACAGTCTCTAAAAATTTAAATGAATAAATTAAATTTTTTTTTTTATAAATATTCAAGAAATACATACTTCTCTTAATTCGTGTATATGTGCAGTATATTGATTTTGAACAGTTACTAGTTGACTTATGTACCATTGTTGATCTCGACAACGTTGGTAAAATGTTGGAGGACGAACTTGAAATCTAAAACATAATATTTTATTTTAAAAACATATGATAAAGTAGAGCTGCATAGATTTCCAAGTACATACCTTAAAATAAGAGTATCTAATTCTGTATTCAAATATCCTTCAGTTGCAAGTAAGTCTAATCTAAAAAATCTGTTATATCCCCAACATTCTCCAATTTCAAAATCAGATGCAAATTCTCTTACAATATTTTTGCTGGTGTCGCGTGATCCTTGATGAATCATTTCAACTCTATATTCATATCTGAAAAAATAGTACAATATTTAAAAACTATAAAATATTAAGATCTAATTCTATTTCTTAAAAAAATTATTTAACATACTTTGAAGTCTCAGGTAAACCAACACTTAGTTCTAAAAATACTGAAAGGTAATTTCCTCGAACTACTCCATTACCATCCGGATAAACTTTTAATCTCCAGCATAAACCATTAACATGTAAAGGTGCAGAATAAACTGGATCAGCTTTTAATTGAAGCTGAGAAAAGTTTTGCATTGCAAAAGTAGCACTATCATATCCTGGGACGATTTCACTGTAATAAAAAATGAAAATTAGGTATTTATAATTTAAATTAAGTGCTTTCAAGTTTTTCGTTTTTTAAATTTTTGTACCTTGGAAAATCAGCTGGTACTGGAGCTGTCACGAAGCTAGTCATAGGTTTTTTACGAACTTGATAAATTATATGAGATAATTCAGCACTACGTGCAATAAGTTCTGATCTTGAACAGGTGTGTAACTGCTGTTCAATATCTTGCAGTAGTGCTTCTAGTTGTTCTGTTTCCAATGTTAGTGAATTCTTTTGTCCCATTAAAGTTAATAATTTTGCTTTTAACTGAGAATCTAAACGAGCAATCATAAGCTCAACTGCATTTCTTATTTCTCTAACTCTTTCATCTTTTGCTGCTCTTACTGACTCTACATTTCTATCCTGTAATAATATATTAAATATTGATCCACACGAGGGTTAAAGAATCAAAATGGAATACAGAAACTTACAACTTCTCGAACAAGAGATATTAACTCCATGAGTCTGAGTTTCAGTTGCCCTACTTCAGATTTTATTTGGGTAACATGAGTTTCATATACTTCTTCCAATGGCTTAAAAGTATGTCCAGAGTGAGTACCACCCCATAGAGCGCATTGATGGCAAATACATCTCCGACAAGTCCAACAATAAACAGACAATTTTTCATGATGGGCAGAACATCTAAAATCAATTATTATTTTTTATTTGCATTCATATTTTTAATATTAATTAATATGGTTATTAATTCAATATTTATTTATCACCTATCTTTAGTGGAATTCTCATGTCTAGCATTAGAGACACTTACAGCTTGTAATGTATCAAGCTGTTGAGTTACTTCTTCTGCCCAACGACAATTTACCAATTCATGTAGATGAAGAGCAGCTCGGCAATGAGGGCACTGAGATCTCTGTTCAGTTAACCATCGCCTTATGCATGTGTAACAACATAATTTACTACAATGAGGACATAGATGTGCATCTCTTAGTTTTTCCATGCAAATAAAACATCGGAAAACTTCTGCCAATGTCTAAAAATATATAGATTTTTATATTATTAAGATAAAAGAAAAATACAAACAGAAGAAAATGATTTCTCATTTTTCATTATTTTATTATATAGACAGATGCAATTTTGAAAGAAATGTGGAATAAATTGTAGGTGATGAGCATTTCAGGTCAAGTATAAATTTGTATGCATCACAGGGCTAACTAATTCTTGTTAATAAAACTAAGGCTCATCAAATAAAGAGTTACAATTCAAATTACTTAAGAAAAATTCTGATAAAATTAAAAAAGTCATGAAATGATTTTTTTTAACAAACAAATTTTAAGGGCTATAAGCTATTAATCAGTAAGCCTAAAGAGAACATTTGCTTCCAGAGGAACAGTTCCATACAAATAAAGGAATAAAATAGTCTACCAAAAGAAAACAAACCTCGACGCTGTGATCGTCAGCATTTTTCGACGGCAGTGGAGGCTCTCGACTTGCCATTTTACTCTTTTTAATTATAGTTAAAAATTGATCGAGTAATGAACTGCTTTATCGCTCCATGACATTTCTTTCGGAGCAATGAAATTTCGACGTTCGCACATTTTTCTCTTTAAATACACTTTTATTAACACATTTCATTTAAAAACGAATTCTTGTCGACAGTTGAATGATTTTAAAATCTTAGTTAAAATTCGTATAATTATGTTCGCCATTCACTTTGAAATTGCGATCTTTCCAATTTTGACAAGTCGAAATTCCAGACAATAAACAAACGGTCAGCCACTACGATATGTATTATATATATAAGTAGCCACTGTATACATGGCACGGCAAATGGCTAATATTTTTAAGTTAGGGCTCATTTTCATGAACGATAGAAATTTAGATATTTATTATAAAAAAATCTTTTTTGCTTAAATTTTTGTTTATTGTTAAGCAACTGTTGGTACGCAATTATAATTTTTATAAGATTAAAATGCTTTTATAACTTTGATGAAATCTTGAAAAACTCAGATTTGTCCAAGTTATCTTTTAATTAATGAATGGCGCGGGTTCAGCATACCGCATACGTTGCAGGTATATATATATACCGACTATAACGAGGATCGCAGCTGCAGGCGTTGTTGTGCACGGAGCAGATGGAGCCCCTGCAAATGCACGCACGTGTTAAAGTTTAAATCTTTTTAGAGTCAGAAAATGCATTCGTTTATGTTATTTTTAGTTAAAAATAATTATTTTTAATGCTTGGATAAGTTTTTAAATCAAATAATTAGATTTTAGATTCTTTATTTGTTAATAACTGCATTATAGTTACGGCCTGTTGAATTCTATTGATTGACAAACATCTTATAGGTTAGTGTATACAAGACTTTTAATTTGTTTTTAAAATGTTTGATTATTATGATAAAGTATAAATTTTTAACAATTATGTTCTTTATTTTTATTTTTTAGATTATAAAATGGGGAGAAAAGCAAAATTTGATGAAAAAGTTGAAAAAAAACGAAAAGGAAAGAAAAGGCAAGAATTAACTTTTCCAGAAGAATTGCAAAGTAAGTATTTAACTATAGAAAAAATAAACTATCTATAAAAAGATATATATATTATAATCTATGTATAAATTGTAGACAAAGAGCCAGGAAAATCGAGTCACAGACAAGTACAAAGGGCTAAGAAGCGATTGATAAAAAAGAATGAAAAGGAAAATAAAAAGCAAATTAAAGAAAATAGAAAGTTGAAAAAGTTGGCATTTGAAGAGCACAGTTTCGATAGTAATGGGCAAAATGAATTTGTTGCTACAAATGGTAAAAAAAGACAGCTAAACAATGATACTAATATACTGCATCCAAAACCTAAGAAGTTGAAAACTTCAGAAAAAGTGGTATCTAAATTACAGTTGTTTCATGAAAGTGATGTGGAGTCACCAATTGTAAGTGACGGAAATAAGAAAAACAAATTGAAGTCTAAAATGGCAGTCAAAGAACCTAAAGCTGAAAAATTAAAACAAGAAAAGAAACAAAAATTATTAACATTAACAGTACAAAAAGTTGATAAGATTACAGAAGAAAATGGATTTGGAAATGTAAGTAATATATTATATTTGCAGATTATTAATTCAGAATGTTATGTATTTAAAACATTGTTACAATTTCTTTAAAGGGAACATTACATTTGAAAAGTAATACAAAGAAAAAATTAAAGAATAAACAGAAGACCAATAAATTACAAATAATAAGTCTAAAAAATTCGAAAACACAAAAATTAATAGCCAAAAAAGTAAATAAAAATGCAGAAAGTAGGAAGCAAGTTCCTAATACTGTAAATAAAATAAATAAGGAAAAGTTAGAAGTAAAACCTAAACTAATCCAATCTAACCCTAAATATTTGAGAAAAAAAGTACAACTAAATGCACCAGTAATATTGGAAGTACAAAATGATTCTGATGAAGATGAAGATGAAGATGAAGATGAAGATGAAGAAGACACAACCTTTGAGAATGTAAGTACAAATATTTATTTAAGCCAAAATAAATAATGATGTAGACAACTTTGTTTTTTTATAGAAGCTGTCAAAAGCATTCTTAAATTTAATTTTTAGTTAATAAATATTTAGTGCCATTATGTTTTACAAGTCTGTATTTTACTATTTTGTAATTGTTGCTCTTGTAAACTGCTCTGCTTATATATTTTTCCGTAAATAATAAATAATAATATAACTTTTTATTCAATAAGGGTACGTTACTTTCGGATGATGATGTAGAAGAAACTGATGATTATTTAATTAAGAAAACAGAAGAAGATTTTGATGAGAATAGTGATGAGGATTCGGATGAAGATGTGAATGGTGATGAGGATTCAGATAAGAATAAAATTAAGGTTTTCGACGAAGAACGGGATTCAGATGTGGATTCAGATGATGAAAATGAATGCAGCGATGATGATGATGATGATGATGATGAAGAAGATAACAACGGCCTGTTACCAATTGAGAAAGCAAATAAAAGGTTGAAGAAAAAGCAGGAAAAAGAAAGGTATAGTTACCATGAAAGATTTAAAATTCTTTTGTACATTGTACATATAAATTAACATAATGTGAAAACTTTAATTTTTCAGGAAATTAGCTGCGGCTGAAATGAGTGAAAGTATATCTCATCAAGAAATATTCACTTTCCCTACTGAAGAAGAACTCAATAATCCAACAAATTTAAAAGATGTGCAACAGCGAATTCAGGATGTTATTACTGTATTATCAGATTTTAAAAAGCTACGACAGCCTGACAGGTATAACATTTTAATAATTACATTTTCTTTGCAAATTTAATTTAATTTTGTCTCTTATTTAGTACTAGTTTTTATTTCATTTCTTATTGCAGATCTCGATCAGAATATTTGGAATTACTTAAAACAGATTTATGCACATATTTTAGTTATAATAGTTTCTTAATGGAAAAACTTATGCAAATATTTCCATTAAGTGAGTTACTAGAATTTTTAGAATCTAGTGAGGTGCAAAGACCTATGACTATTCGAACAAACACATTAAAAAGTCGCCGGCGTGATTTAGCGCAAGCTTTAATAAACAGAGGAGTGAATTTGGATCCAATAGGAAAATGGACAAATATTGGTCTAGTTGTATATTCATCGCAAGTTCCGATGGGTGCAACACCAGAATATTTAGCAGGACATTATATTTTACAAGGAGCTTCTAGTTTTCTTCCTGTAATGGCTTTAGAGCCTAAACCAAATGAGAGGATACTTGATATGGCTGCAGCTCCTGGTGGGAAATCGTCTCATATTGCAGCCATGATGAAAAATACTGGTGTCCTATTTTCAAACGACGTAAATAAAGATAGAATAAAGGCTGTTATTGGTAACTTCCACAGATTAGGAATAACCAATTCAGTTATCTGTAGCTATGATGGCAGAAAAATTCCTTCGGTAAGATAAAATTTAATTATATTTGAATTTTTAAAATGAGGTCATATTTTTCATAAATTTATTGACAAAGTAGCTTTATATTTTTAGTTTAAATTTAAAGATATATTATTGCATTAACTTATTTGAAATATTAACAAAAAAAATTCTTTTAGGTATTGAAAGGATTTGATAGAGTACTTTTAGATGCACCTTGTACAGGTACTGGTGTTGTTGCTAAAGATCCTAGTGTAAAAACTAATAAGGATGAAATAGATGTACAAAGGTGCTGCACCTTACAACAGGAATTATTGTTGGCTGCTATAGATTGCGTAAATGCTCGATCAGAATCTGGTGGTATTATTGTATATTCGACTTGTTCCATACTTCCTGAAGAAAACGAAAAGATCATTGATTATGCATTGAGGAAACGTGATGTTAAGTTAGTTCCAACAGGATTAGAGTTCGGAGCTGAGGGTTTCACCAACTATAGACAGCATAGGTTTCATCCTTCTTTAAAGTTGACAAAAAGATTTTATCCGCATATGCACAATATGGATGGTTTCTTTGTAGCGAAACTTAAAAAGTTCTCTAATATTACACCCAAACATAAAAAGATTGTTGAAAACGATGAAGATGAAGATGAAGATGAAGATAAAGAAGAAAATAAAGAAGAAAAATCGAAATAAAATTTTTGTTGATTTTGTTCAGTAAATTTTGTATAAATCGAAATGTATTTATAAAATAATTTTTTAGTAATTTTCTTTACAGCGATATAAATATGTACAATTTTCATATTATATGTTACATCCTATGAATAATTTAATTGTCTGATATCTAGTGACTAAAAATATATTCATGTAACTTTATATAGACAATAATTAATAAACATTGGAGCTCTTCCACGATTCAATATTGTTAGAAAACATGATTTCATGTGGAAAAATCTGCATAGATAAATCACATTAATAAATTATGGAATGATCATCAATAATAAAAAATATTTTCGTTTTCTCTCAGATAACAAAATTGATTCGTCCCTTTGCTGTTAGATTCTGACAACAGTGAAGTACCTAGCTGGTTAAGAGCCAATTCAAGAACAAAATAAGGACGACTTATAAAAAAATCCAGAAGCTGCATGTTTTTGAGAAATTCGTTGTGTGAGTCGAGATATTTGAATTTTTCTAAAATAGAGCTCTTAATTTTATCAACAAATTACGTTCTTATTTTTCATTATTTTCATTATTAATCAATGAAAGAAAATACTCTTTAGTTGTTGGTCACATAATCTCTTAACTTCTTCTACAAGTAAAAATAAACAAAATCGATTATTTAAGAATAAAATGAATTTAAATGTATTTATAATGTTATCTATTATACTGTACCATCGATTTCAATTATACTAGCATTTTTATGCTGTATTACAACAAAAAACTCTCGTAAATTAGATAACTTTCCAACAATCCAATAATCGCTCATAGTTTTTATAACAATCTCTCCAGCTTCCTTTAATCTGAAAAATTTTCATTTTTAAAAACTTAGCTAACTATTAAAACATTTTTAATAATTTAACAAACCTGTTTTTGTCACTATTAATATCAGTTATAATTCTCAAAACTTCTGGAGTAGTTAGAGCATTTGAGAACCGCCTATTGTCACAGTGTATCGTACTTTTATAAGCTAAATTTAGTTTGTTGAAATATAAATACTTAGGACTAGATTCTGTTGAAATAAATGCATATTTGGAACATTGTTCTGCTACTGAGCTCACTAATGATGTTAATTGAACTCCAAGAAAAGAATCTAAGCTTGTATAAAACATTGGACTGTTTGTGTCTAAAAATAAATTTTTAACAAGTTTTAAGTATTTTAAGTTTAAAATATTCTATCAATAAAAATGTAATATACTTACTATCAACAAATAAACATACAGTTGCACTCAAAGCTCGATAAACAATCAAATACAAAGCTGTAGGTTTTGTTGAATAATTAATAAATACCTTTGGCAACTTTTTGACATCATTAATACTTGAAGGTCCAGTAACAAATCTGAATAAACATGAATAAATTTACAAATTAGATTTTTTAATTAGAAATTAAAAAAAAAGAGTTCAATTTATGTCAGAGAAAATAAAGATCGAACTAACTAAAAGTTAAAGTTAACAATATATGTTTATAAAAAGCCATTTTTTTATACTTTTTTCTCTATTATTTAAGTTATAAGATTTATAAATTATAATATTATGATAACGATACCGCTTACTTTCCATAGTGTGATGTTGTAAATGGTGATGGGGAATTGCGAGGAATCGATCCACCATCTAATTCCTTTTCTAGATGTGCTGGTAAAAGAGTATTGACTAAATAATTATAAACTACTTGCATATCTTCAGGTTCTAATCCACTCCTGTGAAAAATTGATGCTAATCTTTAATTTAAACTGATTAAATTTTATTTACTTTATGCAGTGAAATAATTAATTACCAGACAAGTTGATCATTATACAAAAATGCAGTATATTTTACTTGAGGAAAAGTTGATTCTACTAGGTTCATGAAGCATTGAACGCGTAAAAAAGTAACTTTGTCTAAGGGTAGAAACTGCAAACCTTGAAAAATATCCAAAATGTCGCTGTTGGTTAGTTTTAGTGATAGTAAATACTAAAAGAATATATTTGATTAAATTTGAGACTATAAAGTTTTAATAAAATTTTTATAATAACTTTGTAATTAAAGTGAATAAATAGTCTTACTCGTGAGTAAAAGTGATCTAACTTATGTTTTAATAATGTTACTGATCCACAATCAGGTTCATTTAAAATTGTATTAAATGAACCCATGAAAAGACGAAAGATTGTGTATGTTTGTTTTAAGATAGCTTGACAAACAGCACTTGATACTTCGTCATTTTGATATTCTGTATATTCATTACCATCCTTTTCTTTAGTTATATATGGTACTCCAACAATCTGTATAAGTGAATTTCAATGTATAAATAATTAGCTTATAACAAAGTTGCAAATATGTATAAAATATTATACCATAACCATCCAAAAATTAGTTTCAGGTTGATAATAAACCTGCCGAGTCTTATTTGTATGGCAATAATCACATGTTTGACCTGGATTAAATGAGCTAAAGAAAATATGTATCGTTAAAACAGAATGTATTAAGGCGAATAAAAAAAATAATAAACATACTCTGTAAATTTAATTATAGCTTCACTAAGTCCAATATTTTTTATTTGACTATCAATATCTGTTTTTGCTGGATGGTAGTACAAAATTTTGTTCTTTTCCTATTCATGAAATTCAATAGTTAAGATTAAGAACCAAATATAAGAATGTTTTATTTTGTAATATAATATTGTTGTTTACCTCCCCTTCTTTTTTTGCATACGTGCTATTGAAAATGTAAAAGTGTTCTAATGTAACTTCCGATTTGGATGACATATTTGTAAAATTTTATTGTGAAAAACCCTTAAATTATTAAATTTTATGTAATATTTTGAGCTTCAATTTAGATTGAATTTGACAGACGACAGTTAACCTATAATCGGATATACTTTCACCCACCTGACTCCTGATCAGTAAACTGAGTGTTGTCATCTGTGTATTATTAACCTAACTTGACGAACTCAATCTAACCTTTATTATACGCTAATGTAACGTTGACGCGCGAATCGTGATTTCTTAACGAGTTCATTGCACAATAACGATAGGCAGCGATTTGGGTTTTTACGAAATACCGAATAATAGTGATGAATAAAGTAATTAGTTAATAAATATACTTTCGACATCCATTTTAATGTAAGGCTTGACAATCCAATTTTCATCCTGTAAATAAAAAGGTATAAGTATGCCTTGCTGGAAATGACCTATTGAAATCGATTAAAAAAATCTTAATCGATCCCAACTCTTTTTCTTAATACTTCTTTTGGCTATTCAAATATATTTGTTATGTAAATTATAGAAATCGATTACAAACGATAAAAGATTTTCTATATAATATTGATTGAAAAAGATTCAATCGAATCGATTTGAATATCATTTCTATACCTGCCGAAAATTGACAATTCAAATTTATTCAAATTTATTGCAAATATTTTAATAATTTTTAATGACCTTTCTTTGAAAGACTTTGAATAATTTTCTATCAATTTTAATAGAGTTTTTAGGTAGAGAGATTTATAAATACGATCTAGACTAACTTTGGTGCGTATACAAACCTTTTATGGTTCTGCACATTATTCTTTATAACGATATGTGGGGTTCTCACTTCTTCCCGCGCTCGATAGTACCTCGCGCCGTTCCCGCTACGCGGCCGAGCTACACCCCAGGTCTCTCGCAAGTGACAGGAAATCGGTCCGGTTACTATATATGCCCGAATAGTAACCTCCCTAGTATCCCGAGCGTATAAGGCAGGGATTGTAGAC